>JAMZAV010007443.1:0-21073 GCA_024449915.1 Sweltsa coloradensis
TTTTTTTAATTTTTATTTTTTTTTTTTAAATTGTATGTTTTTCATTTTACAGTTTCATTTTGTCAATTTGCTAGTTTTCATCAGTTTGATTTTGTAAGAATGTCAGATTGTCAATTGCATTTTGTCAGGTTGTTAGTTTTATTCATTTTCATATTGTTAGTTTGTCATTTTGTCAGATTTTCATTTTCACAGTTTGACAGTTTTTCATTTTCACAGTTTTGACAGTTTTGATTTTGTTAAATTTGCTAGTTTTTCGTTAGTTTGATATTGTAATATTGTCAGTTTGTCAATAACATTTTGTCAGTTTGTTAGTTTTAGACATTTTCATTTGTAAGTTTGTCATTTTGTCAGATTTAATTTTTCATTTTCCAGTTACATTTTGTCAATTTGCTAGTTTACGTCAGTTTGATATTGTATATTTTCCAGTTTGTCAATAACATTTTGTCATTGTGCTTATAAGTCTTTTCAAATTGTATGTTTTCATTTGTCACAGTTTCATTTGTCAATTTGCTATTTTCGTCAAGTTTGCTGTTTTGTAGAATGTCAGATTGTCAATTGCATTTTGTCAGGTTGTTAAGTTTTAGTCATTTTCATATTGTAAGTTTGTCATTTGTCAGATTTTTATTTTCACATTTGACAGTTTCATTTTGTCAATTGCTATTTTGTCGTTTGATATTGTATATGTCAGTTTGCAATAACATTTTGTCAATTTGCTAGTTTTCGTCAGATTGCAATGCATTTTGTCAGGTTGTTGGTTTAAGTAATTTTCATATGTAAGTTTGTCAGTTTTCTTTTTTCATTTTCACAGTTTGACAGTTTTTTTGTGGCAATTTGCTAGTTTTCGTCAGTTTGATATTGTATATTGTCAGTTTGTCATAATTTGTCAATTTGCTAGTTTTCGTCAGTTTGCAATTGCATTTTCAAGTGTTGGTCAGTTTTTCATATTGTAGTTTGTCTTTTGTCAGTCATTTTCACAAAAGTTTCGATTTTGTCAATTTTGCTAGTTTCAGTTTGATATTGTAATATTGTCAGTTGTCAATAACATTTTGTCAGTTTGTTAGTTTTAGTCATTTTCATATTGTAAGTTTGTCATTTTGTCAGATTTACATTTTCACAGTTTGACAGTTTAATTTTTGTAATTTTGCTAGGGTTTTGTCAGTTTGATTTTTGTAAGAATGTCAGATGCCAAGTTTGTCATATTGTCAGATTTTCATTTTCACAGTTGACAGTTTTCATTTTTGTCAATTTTGCTTTGTTTTTTGTCAGTTTGATTTTGGTAAGAATGTCCTATTGTCAATTGCATTTTGTCAGGGTTGTAAGTCTTAGTCATTTTCATATTGTTTTTGTCATTTTGTCAGATTTTCATTTCCACAGTTTGACAGTTTCATTTTGTTTAATTTGCTAGTTTGGCGGGGGTCAGTTTGATATTGTATATTGTCATTTGTCATACATTTTGGCAGTTTTGCTTGTTTGTAGTCATTTTCAATTGAAGTTTTTCATTTTCACAGTTTCATTTGTCATTTGCTAGTTTTTGTCAGTTTGATTTTGTAAGAATGTCCAGATTTGCCTATTGCATTTTGTCAGGTTGTTTAGTTTTAGTCATACTCCATATTGTAAGTTGTATTTTGTCAGTTTTCATTTTCACAGTTTGACAGTTGATTTTGTTATTTGCTAGTTTTCGGTTAGTTTGATATTTAATATTGTCAGTTTGTCATTAACATTTTGTAGTGTGCTGTTTGTCATTTCAGTTATCAGTTTTTTCAATTTCACAGTTTCATTTGTCATTTGCTAGTTTGCGTCAGTTTGATTTTGGAAGATAGTCAGATTGTCATTGCATTTGTCGGTGTTAGTTTTTATCATTTTCATATGTTAAGTTTGTCCATTTTGTCCAGATTTTTATAGTCACAGTTTGACAGATACATTTTGTCAATTTTGCTAGTTTTCGTCAGTTTGAATTTGGTAGATGGTCTGATTGTTAATTGCATTTTGTCGGTTGCTTATTCGTTAGTCATTTTCATATTGGTAAGTTTGTGAATTTTGTCAGATTTTCATTTTCACAGTTTGACAGTTTTCATTTTGTCATTTTCTAGTTTTCGTCAGTTTTATATTGTATATTGTCAGTTTTCAATAACATTTTGTCATGTTTGCTTGTTTTAAGTCCATTTTCAAATTGAAAGTTTTTCAGTTTAAAGTGTGAAATTTTGTCAATTTGATAGTTTTCGTCAGATTGTCATTGCATTTTGTCAGGTTGTTATTTTAGTCATTTCATATTGTAAGTTTGTCATTTTGTCAGTTTTTTATTTTCACAGTTTGACAGTTTGATTTTGCGAAGTTTGCTTAGTTTTCGTTAGTTTTTGATATTGTAATATTGTCAGTTTGTCAATAACTTTTGTCAGTTTGCTTGATTAAGTCTTTTTCAATTGTATGTTTTTAAAGTTGAACAGTTTCACTATTTTGTCAATTTGCTATTTTCGTCAGTTTGATTTTGTTAAGAATGTCAGATTGTATTTCAATTTTGTCAGGTTGTTAGTTTTATCATTTTTCAGATTGTTAGTTTGTCATTTTGTCAGATTTTATTTTCACAGTTGACAGATTACATTTTTGTCAATTTGCTAGCTTACGTCGTTTTGATTTGGTTATAATGTCTGAATTGTCAATTGCATTTTGTCAGGTTGTTAGTCTAGTCTTTTCTAATGTAAGTTTGTGTCATTTTGGTCAGATTTTCAGTTTACAAGTTCATTTTGTTAATTTGCTAGTTTTCGTTCAGTTTGTAGTGTAATATTTGTCAGTTTGTCAATAACATTTTTGTTAGTTTGCTTGTTGTAGTCATTTTCCAAATTGAAAGTTTTTCATTTCACAGTTTCATTTGTTATTTGCTAGTTTTCGTCATGTTGGGATTTTGTAGAATGTCAGATTGTCAATTGCATTTTGTCAGGTTGTTAGTTTTAGTCTTTTTCATATTGTTAGGTTTTCAATTTTGTCAATTTTACCTTTCACCGTTTGACAGTTTCATTTTGTTAATTTTTGCTAGTATTCGTCAGTTGATATTGTAATATTGTCAGTTTGTCATTACATTTTGTCAGTTTTGCTGTTTATTCATTCTCAATTAAATTTTTTTATTTTCACTGTTTCATTTTGTCATTTGCTAGTTTTCCGTCCAGTTTGTATATTGTAATTATTGTCAGTTTTTGTCAATACTTTTGTCATTTGCTTGATTAGTCTTTTTCAAATTTGTCAGTTTTTCATTTCACAGTTTCATTTTTGTCCAATTTGGGCTAGTTTTTCGTCAGATTTGATTTTTTGTAAAATGGTCAATTTGTCAATTGCATTTTGTCAGGTTGTGGTTTTATTCATTTTTCATATTGTAAGTTGTCATTTGTCTGATTTTCATTTCACAGCTTGACAGTTTTCATTTGTAGATTTTGCTAGTTTTTTGTAAGTTTGGATTTTGTAAGAATGTCATATTGTCTCTTGCATTTTTGTCAGTTTTTAGTTTTAGTCATTTCATATTGTAAGTTGTCATTTTGTTCAGATTTTACATTTTCACAGTTTTGACAGTTTCATTTTTGTTATTTGCTAGTATTCCTCTTCAGTTAGATATGTTATAATTGTCATTTAGTCAATTACATTTTGACAGTTTTGCCTGTTTTAGTCACAATTTTCAAATTCTAATTTTCATTTCACAGTTTCATTTTGTCCAATTTGCTAGTTTTCGTCAGTTAGGATATTGTAGAATGTCAGATTGTCAATTGCATTTTGTCAGGTTGTTGTTTTTAGTCATTTTCATATTGTAAGTTTTTGTCCATTTGTCACTTTTTCAATTTTGAACGTTTGACAGTTTGATTTGTTAATTGCTAGTTTTCGTTTAGTTTGATATTGTATATTGTCAGTTTTTTGTCAGTAACATTTTATCAAGTTTGCTTGTTTTAGTCATTTTCAGTTGTCCGTTTTTTCGATGAATTCACAGTTTTCATTTTGTCATTTGGCTAGTTTGCGTCATTTGATAATCGAAATATTGTCAGTATTGTCAAAACATTTTGTCATTTTGCTTGATTAAGTCTTTTTCAAATTGTATGTTTTTTCATTTCACAGTGTCATTTGTGTCAATTTGCTAGTTTTCGTCCAGTTTGATTGTAAGAATGTCAGATTGTCCAATTGCTTTTGTCAGGTTGTTAGTTTTAGTCATTTTTCATATTGTATTTTTTTCATTTTGTTCAATTTTACATTTTTAACAGTTTGACAGTTTCATTTTGTTATTTGGCTAGATTCGTCCATTTTTGATATTGTAATATTGTCATTTGTCCAATTACAATTTTGTCAGTTGCTTGTTTATGTCATTTTAAAATTCTAATTTTTTCATTTTTACTGTTTCATTTCGTCATTTGCCTAGTTTTCGTCAGTTTGATATTGTACGAATGTCAGATTTGTCAATTGCATTTTGCCAGGTTGTTAGTTTTTAATCAATTTCATAGTGTATTTTCATTTTGGTCATGATTTCATTTTCTCAGTTTGACAGTTTTCATTTTGTTAATTTTGCTAGTTTTTCTTCATTTTGATATAGGCTCTTGTCCATTTTGTCAGTACCATATTGACAGTTTGCTTGTTTTAGTCATTTTCAAATTGTCAGTTTTTCATTTTCATTTTCACAGTTTCATTTTGTCAATTTGCTAGTTTGCCCTCAGTTTGATATTGAAATATTGGGCCCGTTTTTTCAAAAACATTTTGTCAGTTTGCTTGATTAAGTCTTTTTTTAAATTGTATGTTTTTCAATTTCACAGTTTCATTTTGTTAATTTGGGTAGTTTTCGGGCAGTTTTGATTTTGTAAGAATGTCAGATTGTCAAATTTCATTTTGTAAGGTTGTTAGTTTTAGTCATTTTCATATTGTAAGTTTTTCATTTTGTCAGATTTACATTTCACAGTTTGACAGTTACATTTTTGTTAATTTTGCTAGTATTCGTCAGTTTGATATTGTAATATTGTCAGTTTGTCAATTACATTTTGTCAGTTTGTTAGTTTTAGTCCCTTTTCATATTGAAAGTTTTGTCATTTTTGTCAGATTTTTTTATTTTCTCAGTTTGACAGTTTCATTTTGTTTTAATTTGCTAGTTTTCGTTTAGTTTGATATAGGGATATTGTCATTTTGTCAGTACCATATTGACAGTTTGCTTGCTTTAGTCTTTTTCAAATTGTAAGTTTTTTCATTTTCACAGTTTCTTTATGTCAATTTGCTAATTTTCGTCAGTTTTTATTTTGTAAGAATGTTTAGATTGTCAATGCATTTTGTCAGGTTGCTTGCTTAAGTCATTTTCATATTGTAAGTTTGAAATTTTTTCAGATTTTCATTTTCACATTTTGACAGTTTCATTTTGTAATTTTGCAAGTTTTTGTCAGTTTGATTTTGTAAGAATGTCAGATTGCCTATTGCATTTTGTCAGGTTGTTAGTTTTAGTCATATCCATATTGTAAGTTTGTCATTTTGACAGTTTTTCATTTTTCACAGTTTGACAGTTGATTTGGTTAATATGCTAGTTTTCGTGTAGTTTGATATTGTATATTTTCAGTTTTTGTGTCCATAACATTTTGTCAGTTTGCTTGTTTAGTCCATTTCAAGTATCAGTTTTTCAATTTCAAAGTTTCATTTTGTCCAATTTGCTATTTTGCGTCAGTTTGGGATATTGTAATATTGTCCAGTTTTCAATAACATTTTGTCATTTGCTTGATTTAGGGTCTTTTTCAAATTGGATGTTTTTTTCATTTTCCACATTTTCATTTTGTCAATTTGCTAGTTTTCGTCAGTTTGATTTTGAAGATAGTCAAGATTGTCAATTGCATTTTGTCAGTGTTGTTAGTTTTAGTCCATTTTCTTTGTAAGTTTGTTCATTTTGTCAGATTTTTATATTCACAGTTTGACAGATACATTTTGTCAATTTGCTAGTTTTCGTCAGTTTGATTTGGTAAGATTGTCTGATTGTTAATTGCATTTTGTCAGGTTGCTAGTCTTAGTCATTTTCATATTGTAATTTGTCATTTTGTCAGATTTTTCATTTTCACGTTTGACAGTTTCATTTTTGTCCAATTTGCTAGTTTTCGTCAGTTTTGATATTGAATATTAGTCGAGTTTATTCAATAACCTTTTGTCAGTTTGCTTGTTTAAGAGTCATTTTTCAAATTGAAAGTTTTTTTCATTATTCATCCACGAGTTTCATTTTGTCATTTTGATAGTTTTCGTCAAGATTGGTCAATTGCATTTTGTCAGGTGTGTAGTTTTTAGTCATTTTCATATTGTTAAGTTTGTCATTTTGTCAGTTTTTAATTTCACAGTTTGACAGTTTTGGATTTTGCTATTTCGCTAGTTTTCGTTAGTTTTGAATATTGTAAATATTGTCAGTTTGGTCAATAACATTTCTGTCATTTGCTTGTTTAGTAGTCCATTTTCAAGTTGTCAGTTTTTTCATTTTCACAGTTTCATTTTGTCAACTTTCTAGTTTGCGTCAGTTTGGATATTGTAATATTGTCCTTTGTCATAACATTTTGTCAGTTTGCTTTGATTAAGCTTTTCAATTGTTATGTTTTTCATTTTCACAGTCTATTTGTCAATATTTGCTAGTTTTCGTCAGTTTGATTTTGGGGGGTAAGAATGTCAAGATTGTCAATTGCATTTTGTCCAGGTTGTTAGTTTTATTCATTTGTCATATGTTAGTTTTGTCATTTTGTCAATTTTTATTTTCACAGTTTGACGTTACATTTTGTCAATTTTGGCTAGCTTAACGTCAGTTTTGATTTGGTTAGAATGTCTGATTGTCAATTGCATTTTGTCAGGTTGTTATGTCTTAGTCCATTTTCATAATTAAGTTGTCCATTTGGGGGGGTCAGATTTTTCAGTTTCATACAGTTTCAGTTTGTTAATTTCATAGTTTTCGTCAGTTTGATTTTTGTAATAATTGTCCAGTATTTCAATAACATTTTGTTAGTTTTGCTTGTGTAGTCCATTTTCAAATTGAAGTTTTTCCATTTTCACTAGTTTCAGATTTTGTATAATTGCTAGTTTTCGTCAGTTTGATTTTTGTAAGAATGTCCCAGATTGTCAATTGCAATTTTGTCAGGTTTGTTAGTTTTAGTCATTTCATATTGTTAGTTTTTCATTTGTCAGATTTACATGTTTCACAGTTTGACAGTTTCATTTTGTTAATTTGCTAGTATTCGTCGTTTTTGAGTTGTAATATTGTCAGTTTGTCATTACATTTTTTCATTTTGCTTGATTAAGTCTTTTTCAAATTGTCAGTTTTTCATTTTGTCTGATTTTCATTTTCACAGTTTGACAGTTTGATTTTGTTAATTTGCTAGTATTTCGTCAGTTAGATATGTTATATTGTCAGTTAGTCAATTACATTTTGAACAGTTTGCTTGTTTTCGTCATTTTCAAATTCTAATTTTTTCATTTTCCCAGTTTCATTTTGTCAATTTGCTAGTTTTCGTCAGTTTGATATTGTAAGAATGTCAGATTGTGGAATTGGCATTTTGTCATGTTTGTTTAGTTTAGAGTCATTTTCCCATATTGTAAGTTTGTCATTTTGTCACTTTTTCATTTTCACAGTTTGACATTTTGATTTTGTTTAATTTGCTAGTTTTTCGTTAGTTTGATATTGTAATATTGTCAGTTTGTCTTAACATTTTATCAGTTTTTGTGCTTGTTTTAGTCATTTTCAAGTTGTCAGTTTTTCAATTTCAACAGTTTCATTTTGGGTCAATTTGCTAGTTTGCTTCAGTTTTGATAATGAAATATTGGCAGTTTTTCAAAACATTTTTGTCAGTTTGCTTTGATTAAGTCTTTTGTCAAATTGTATGTTTTTCAATTTCACATTTCAATTTTGTCAATTTGCTAGTTTTTTTCGTCAGGTTTGATTTGTAAGAATGTCAGATTGTCATTGCATTTTGCAGGTTTTTAGTTTTAGGTCATTTTCATATTGTAAGTTTTTTCATTTTGTCCAGATTTTACATGTTTTACAGTTGACAGTTTTCATTTTTGTTAATTTGCTAGTATTCGTCAGTTTGATTTGTAATATTGTCAGTTTGTCAATTACATTTTGGTGCAGTTTTGCTTGTTTATGTCCATTTTCAAATTCTAATTTTTTCACATTTTCACTGTTTCATTTCGTCATTTGCTAGTTTTCGTCGTTTGATTATTTGTAAAATGTCAGATTGTTTCAATTGCATTTGCCAGGTTGGTTTATGTTTTAGTCCCATTTTCATATTGTCAGTGTTGTCATTTTGTCAGATTTTCATTTTCTCCAGTTTACAGTTTTCATTTTTGTTTTTTTTTTTTGTGTTGTTTTTTTTTTAATTTGCTAGTTTTTCGTCAGTTTGATATCGGTATATTGTTCATTTTGGTCAGTAAACCATATTGACAGTTTGGGCTTGTTTTAGAGGCATTTTCAAGTTACAGTTTTTCAATTTCACAGTTTCATTGTTGTCCATTTGGCGTAGTTTGCGTCACTTTGATATTGTAAATATTGTCAGTTTTCAATAACGATTTTGTGCAGTTTGCTTGATTAAGTTCTTTTTACAATTGGATGTTTTTCATTTTCCACAGTTCATTTTGTCAATTTGCTTACTTTTTTCATCAGTTTGATTTTGTAAGAATGTCAGATTGTCAATGCATTGTGCCCCCTCCAGGTTGTTTCGCTTTTAGTCCATATTCATATAGTAAGTTTTGTTATTAATTGTCAATTTTCAATTTCACAGTTTGACAGTTTGCATTTTGTAATTTTGCTAGTTTTTGTCAGTTTGATTTTTGTAATGAATGTCAGATTGCTATTGCATTTTGTCAGTTGTTAATTTTAGTCATTTTCATATTGTAAGTTTGTCATATTTGTCAGTATTTTCATTTTCACAGTTTGACACTTTCATTTTGTCATTTTGCTTGTTTTTGTCAGTTTGCATTTGGTAAGAATGTCATATTGTCAATTGCAATTTTGTCAGGTTTGTAGTCTTAGTCATTTTTCAATTGTAAGTTTTTATTGTGTCAGATTTTCATTTCCTACGTTTGACAGTTTCATTTTGTTTAATTTGCTTAGTTTTCGTCAGTTTTGATATTGTAAAATAATTGTCAGCTTGTCAATTAACATTTTGGCAGTTTGCTTGTTGTAAGTCATTTTCAATGAAAGTTTTTTCTTTTCACAGTTTCATTTTGTCATTTGCTACTTTTCTTCAGTTTGATATTGTTAGAATGTCCAGATTGTCAATTGCATTTTGTCCGGATGTTTAGTTTTAAGTCATTTTTCATATTTGTAAGTTTGGATATTGTCATTATTTCATTTTCACAGTTTGACAGTTTATTTTGTTAATTTTGCTAGTTTTCGTTGTTTGATATTGTAATATGTCAGTTTTCAATAACAGTTTTTGTCAGTTTGCTTGATTAAGTCTTTTTCAATTGTATGGGGGGGTTTTTCATTTTCCACAGTTTTTTCATTTTGTCAATTTGCTAGTTTTTCGTCCAGTTTCATTTTGTAAGAATGTCAGAATTGTCCAAATGACATTTTGTACCGGTTGTTAGTTTTTTAATTTTCCATATTGTAAGTTTGTCATTTTGTCAATTTTCATTTTCCCCAGTTGACAGTTACATTTTTCCAATTTGCCTAGTTTCGTCAGTTTGATTTGGGGGTAAGAATGTCTGATTGTCAATTTGCATTTTGTCATGTTGTTAGTCTTAGTCCATTTTCAATATTTGTAGAGTTTGTCATTTTGTCAGATTTTCTTTTCACAGTTTGACAGTTTCATTTGTTAATTTGCTAGTTTTCGTCAGTTTTTATATTTAATATTGTCAGTTGTCAATACCATTTTGTCATTGGCTTGTTTAGTCCATTTCAAATTGAAAAGTTTGTGTCATGTTCACGTTTCATTTTGTCATTTGCTAGTTTTTCGTATTTTGATATTGTATAATGTTGTCTCAGATTGTCAATTGGCATTTTGTCAGTTTGTTAGTTTTAGTCATTTTTCATATTGTAAAAAGGGTAGTTTGTCATTTTGTCCAGTTTTTCAACGTTTCACAGTTTGACAGTTTGTGATTTTGTTAATTTGCTGTTTTCGTCAGTTTGATATTTTGAAATATTGTCAGTTTGTCAAAACCATTTTGGTCAGTTTGCTTGATTAAGGTCTTTTTTAAAATTGTATGTTTTTCAATTTCCAGTTTCATTTTGTTACATTTGCTAGTTTTCGTCAGTTTTGATTTTGTAGAAATGTCAGCTTGTCAATTGCATTTTGTCAGGTTTGTTAAGTTTTTTAAAAAGTCATTTTCATATTGTAAGTTTGTCATATTGTCAGATTTTCATTTTCACAGTTTGAACAGTTTTCATTTTTGTTAATTTTGCTAGTATTTCGTCAGTTTGATATTGTAATATTGTCCGTTTGTCAATTACATTTTTGGTCAGTATTGCTTGTTTATGTCATTTTCAAATTCTAATTTTTGCATTTTCACTGTTTTTATTTTGGGTCAATTTGCTAGTTTTCGTCAGTTTGATATTGTATAGAATGTCATATTTCAATTGCATTTTTGTCAGGGTTGTTAGTTTTTAGTCATTTTCATATTGAAAGTTTGTCATTTTGTCAGATTTTCATTTTTCTCATTGACAGTTTCATTTTGGTTAATTTGCTAGTTTTTTCGTCAGTTTTGATATAGTAAGATTTGTCAGTTTGTCATAACATTTTTGTCGTTTGCTTGGCTTTAGTCCTTTTTCACAAATTGTCGGTTTTTTATTTCACAGTTTCATTTTGTCATTTGCTAGTTTTCGTCATGTTTGGATTTTGTAAGTATGTCCAGAATGTCAATTGCATTGTGTCAGGTTGTTAGCTTTAGTCCATATTCACATGTAAGTTTTGTTTATTTTGTCAATTTTCAATTTCACAGTTTGACCACTGTCATTTTGTAATTTTGCTAGTTTTTCGTCAGTTTTAATTTTGTAAGATGTAGGATTGCCAATTGCATTTTGTCAGGTAGTTAGTTTTAGGTCATTTTCATATTGTAAAGTTTTGTCATATTGTCAATTTTCATTTTCAAAGTTTGAAAAACTTTCATTTTGTCATTGTGCTTGTTTTTTGTCAGTTTGATTTGGTAATTAATGTCATATTGTCAGTTGCATTTTGTCAGGGTTTGTAAGTCCTAGTCATTGTCATAATTGTAATTTTGTCCATTTTGTCCAGATTTTCATTTCCAGTTTGACAGTTTCATTTTGTAATTTGCTAGTTTTTTCGTCAGTTTGATATTGTAATTATTGTCAGTTTGTCAAATAACATTTTGGCAGTTTGCTTGTTTAGTCATTTTCAATTGAGATTTTTTCATTTTCACAGTTTTTCATTTTGTCAATTTGCTTACTTTTCGCATTTTGATTTTGTAAGAATGCAGATTTGTCAATTGCATTTTGTCAGGTTGTTAGTCTTAGTCATTTTCATATTGTAAGTTTGTCATTTTGTCATGATTATTCATTTTCAACAGTTTTGACAGTTTCATTTTGTTAATTTTGCTTTGCTAGTTTTCGTCAGTTTGATATTGTAAATATTGTCAGTTTTTCAATAACAATTTTGTCAGTTTGGCTTGTTTTTAGTCATTTTCAAAATTGAAAGTCTTTTCCATTTCCACAGTTGCATTTTGTCATTTGCTAGTTTTCGTAAGTTTGATATGTAATAATGTCAGATTGTCAATTGCATTTTGTTCAAGTTTTAGTTTTTTTAGGCATTTTCATATTGTAAGTTTGTCATTTTGTCATTTTTCATTTTCACAGTTTTGACAGTTTTGATTTTGTTAATTTGCGAGTTTTCGTTAGTTTGATATTGAAATATTGTCAGTTGGTCCAAAACTTTTGTCAGTTTGCTTGATTAAGCTTTTTAAAATTGAATGTTTTTTCATTTCCACAGTTTCATTTTGTTAATTGTGCTAGTTTTTTCGTCAGTTTGATTTGTAAGAAATGTCAATTGTCCATTGCATTTTGTCATGTTGTTAGTTTAAGTCATTTTCAAATTGTAAGTTTTGTCATATTTTCAGATTTTCATTTCACAGTTTTGACAGTTTCATTCGTTAATTTGCTAGTATATCTCAGTTTGATAATTGTAATAATTGTCAGTTGTCAATTACTTTTGTCAGTTTGGCTTTGGTTTTAGTCATTTTCAAATTGAAGTGTTTCGATTTTCACAGTTTTATTTTTGTCAAGTTTGCTAGTATTCGTTCAGTTGATATTTTTTTTAAATATTGTCAGTTTGTCAATTACATTTTGTCAGTTTTGCTTGTTTTAGTCATTTTCAAAAAGGGGGGGGAAGTTTTTCATTTTACACAGTTTGCTTTTGTTAATTTGCTAGATTTTTCGTTAGTTTTGATTATTGAAATATTGTCAGTTTTGTCCAAAAACATTTTGTCAGTTTGCTTGATTAAGTCTTTTAAACTTGTATGTTGTTTCAATTTCACAGTTTTCATTTGTTAATTTGCTAAAAGGTGGGGGGGGGTGGGGGGTTTTCGTCCAGTTTATTTTGTAAGAATTTCAGATGTCAATTGCATTTTGTCAGGTTGTTAGTTTAGAGTCATTTTCATATTGTAAGTTTGTTCATATTTGTCCAGATTTCATTTTCACAGTTTGACATTTTCATTTTGGTTATTTGCTAGTATTTCGTCCAGTTGTGATATTGTAATATTGTCATTTGTCATTACATTTTGTCAGTTTGCTTGTTTATGTCATTTTTCAATCTAATTTTTCATTTTCACTGTTTCATTTTGTCAATTTCTAGTTTTTTCGTCGTTTGATATTGTAAGAATGTCAGATTGACTAATTTGCATTTTGTCAGTTGGTAGTTTTATCATTTTTCCATATTTGTAAGTTTGTTCATAATTGTCCCTGATTTTTTCATTTTCACGTTTGACACTTTCATTTTGTCAATTTGCTTGTTTTTGTCAGTTTGGATTTGGGTAAGAATGTCATATTGTCAATTGCATTTTTGTCAGGGTAGTAAGTCTTGTCTTTTCATAGTGTAGTTGTCATTTTGTCAGATTTCATTTCCACAGTTTTGCAGTTTCATTTGTTAATTTGCTAGTTTTTCGTCAGTTTGTGGATAATTGTCATATTGTCAGTTTGTCAATAACATTTGGCAGTTTGCTTGTTGTAGTCATTTTTCAAATTGAATTTTTCATTTTGCACAGTTTCAGAGTTTTACAATTTGCTACTTTTCGTCGTTTGATTTTGTAAGAATGTCGATTGTCCATTGCTTTTGTCAGGTTGTTAGTTTAGTCATTTTCATAATTGTAGTTTGTCATTTTGTCAGTTTTTCATTTTCACAGTTTGCCAGTTTGATTTTGTTAATTTCCTAGTTTCGGGTAAGTTTGAATTTGTAATATTGTCAGTCGGTCAATAACATTTTGGTCAGTTTGCTTGTTTAAGTCAATTTTCAAGTTGTCCAATTTGCTAGTTTTGTTCGTAGTTTTTGTATATGTAATATTGTCAGTTTGTCAATAACCAGTTTGTCAGTTTGCTTGCTTAGTCTTTTTCAAATTGTATGTTTTTCATTTTTCACAGTTTCATTTTGTCTTTGCTGCTAGTTGATTTCGTCCAGTTTGATTTTGTAAGAATGTCAGATTGTCCATTGCATTTTGTCAGGTTGTTAGTTTTAGTCAAGTTTACCATATTGTAAGTTTGTCATTTTGTCAGATTTTTATTTTCACAGTTTGACCAGTTTTCATTTTGTCAATTTGCTATTTTCCGTCAGTTTTGTATTGTAATTATTGTCATTTGTCAATACATTTTGTCAATTTGCTATGTTTTCGTCAGATTGTCAAATTGCATTTTGTCAGTGTGTTAGTTTTTAGTAATTTTCAATATTGCGTAAGTTTGTCATTTTGTCAGGTTTTTAATTTTCACAGTTTGACAGTTTTGATTTTGCTTAATTGGCTAGTTTTCGTCTGTTTTGATATTGTGAATATTGTCAGTTTGTCAATAATCATTTTGTCAGTTTGCTTGATTAAGTCTTTTCCAAATTGTATGTTTTTCATTTTGCACAGTTTATTTTGTCAATTTGCTAGTTTTTTCGTCGTCATTTGAATTTGGTAAGAATGTCAGAATTGTCAATTGCATTATGTAAGGTTTGTTTAGTTTTAAGTATTTTTCATATTGTAATTTGTCATTTTGTCAGATTTACATTTTTCTCAGTTTGACAGTTTCATTTTGTTAATTTGGCTAGTTTTTCGTCAGTTTGATATAGGTATTTGTCATTTTTGTCAGTACATTTGACAGTTTGCTTGCTTTAGTCTTTTTCAATTGTCAGTTTTTTCATTTTCACAGTTTCATTTTGTCAATTTGCTAGTTTTCGTCAGTTTGATTTTGTAAGAATGTCCAATTTCAATTGGCTTTTGTCAGGTTTGTTAGTTTTATCATTTTCATATTGTAAGTTTGTCATTTTGTCAGATTTACATTTTCACAGTTTGACAGTTTTATTTTGTTAATTTGCTAGTATTCGTCCGTTTTGATATTGTAAAATTGGTCAGTTTGGTCAATAACATTTTGTCCAGTTGCTTGGTTAATCCTTTTTCAAAAAATTGTCATTTTTCATTTTCACATGTTTCATTTGAGAAGGAAGGGGGAGATCATATTGCTGTTTTTCGTCAGTTTGATTTTGTAAGAATGTCCAGTGTCAATTGCAATTTGTCAGTTGGTTAGTTTTTAGTTAGTCATTTTCATATTGTAAGTTTTGTCTTTTGTCTGATTTTCTTTTTCACATTTTACAGTTTTCATTTAGTAATTTTGTAGTTTTTGTCCATTTGATTTTGTAAGAATGTCAGATTGTCTTTGCATTTTTATCATGTTTGTTAGTTTTAGTCATTTTCATATTGTAATTGTCCATTTTTGGTCAGATTTACATTTTCACTGTTTTGAACAGTTTCCTTTTTGTTAATTTGCAGTATTCGTCCAGTTAGATATTGTAATATTGTCAGTTAGTCAATTACATATTTGACAGTTTGCTTGTTTTTAGGGTCTTTTCAAATCTAATTTTTCATTTTCACAAGTTTCATTTGTCAATTTTGCTAGTTTGCGTCAGTTTGATTTTGTAAGAATGTCAGAATGTCATTGCATTGTGTCAGTTTGTTCGCTTTAGTCATTTCATATCGTAAGTTTGGTATTTTGTCAGATTTTCAATTTCACATTGACAGTTTAATTTTGTAATTTGCTGATTTTTTGTCATTTGATTTGTAAGAATGTCAGATTGTCTATTGCATTTTGTCAGGTTGTTATTTTAGTCATTTTCATATTTTTAATTTGTCATTTTGTCAGATTTTTTGTCACAGTTTGCCAGAGTTTTCCATTTTGTTAATTTGCTAGTTTTCGTCAGTTTGATTTTGTAAGAATGTCAAATTGCCATTGCATTTTGTCAGGTTGTTTAGTTTTAGATGTCATTTTCATATTGTAAGTTTGTCCATATTGTCCAGATTTTCATTTTCACAGTTTGACACTTTCATTTTGTCAATTTGCCTTGTTTTTGTCAGTTTGATTTGGTAAGAATGTCATATTGTCAATTGCATTTTGTTCAGGGTTTGTAAGTCTTAGTCATTTTTCATATTGTAATTTTTTGTCATTTGTCAGTTTTCATTTCCACAGTTTGACACAGTTTCATTTTGTTAATTTTGCTAGTTTTCGTCAGTTTGGATATTGTATATATTGTCATTTGTCATAACTTTTGGGAAGTTGCTTGTTGTAGGTATTTTCAAATTGAAAGTTTTTCATTTTCACGTTTCATTTTTGTCAATTTGCTACATTTTCGTCGTTTGATATTGTTAGAATGTCGATTGGTCAATTGCATTTTGTCAGGATGTTATTTTTTTAGTCATTTTCAATATTGTAAGTTTGATATTTGTCAGTTTGTTCATTTTCACAGTTTGACAGTTGTAATTTTGTTGATTTGCTAGTTTTCGTTAGTTGATTATTGTAATATTGTCCATTTGTTCAATAACATTTTGTCAGTTTGCTTGATTAAGGTCCTTTTTCAACTTGTATGTTTTTTCCATTTTCACAGTTTCCATTTTTGCATTTGCTAGTTTTTCGTCAGTTTCATTTTGTAAGATGTCAATTGTCAATGCATTTTGTCCGGTTGGTTAGTTTTTATTCATTTTCATATTGTAAGTTGTGTCATTTTGTCAGATTTTCATTTTCCTAAAAAAAAAAGAAGAGAAAAAAAAAAGTTTTGACAGTTACATTTTGTCCAATTTTTGCTAGTTTTTCGTCAGTTTTGATTTGGTAATAATGTCTGATTGTCATTGCCATTTGTCAGGTTGTTAGTCTTAGTCATTTTCATATTGTAAGTTTGTCATTTTGTCAGATTTTCTTTTCCGTTTGACAGTTTCATTTTGTTTAAGTTGCTATTTTCGTCAGTTTGATATTGTTAATATTGTCAGTTTGTCAATAACATTATTGTCGTTTTGCTTGTTTTAGAAGTCATTTTAAATTGAAAGTGTTTTTCATTTTCAAAACAGTTTTCATTTTGTCATTTGCTAGTTTTCGGTAAGCTTGATATTGTAATAATGTAAGATTGTCATTTGCATTTTTGTCAGGTTGTTAGTTTTAGTCATTTTCGATATATTGTAAGTTTGTCAGTTTGTCAGTTTTTTTCATTTTCACAGTGTGACAGGTTGAATTTTGTTAATTTGCCTAGTTTTCGTTAGTTTGATATTGAAATATTGGTCATTTGTCATACATTTTTGTCATTTTTGCTTGTTTAATTTCATTTTCAAAAATTAGAAAGTTTTTTTTTATTTTTCACAGTTTCATTTGTACATTTGCTAGTTTTTCGTAAGTTTGAAGAAAGAGAAAAATATTGTTTAGAATGTCCAGATTGATGGGTGAGTCATTGCATTTACGTCAGGTTTGTTAGTTTTAGTCATTTTCAATATTGTGTTTTGTCATTTTGTCAGTTTTTCATTTTCACACAAAGTTTCAGTTTCCATTTTGTACTTTTGTAGTTTTTGTCAGTTTGATTTAATAAATAAATAAATAAATAAATTTTATTTTTGAGTTACCCCTCGTTATTAAAATGATTTTTCAGTGGGGGACTTTAAAACAAAGCGACAAGCCAACCCTGCAGGCCCCCGACGCAACGTCGAGTGAGCGATAAAACCAAAAAAGACGATATTTTTAATAGGAAAAATAGCAATCATGGTATGGGCAGTGCGAAAACCCCGAATAACGCCAAAAAAAACAAAAAGGCCGTTTAGAACAACTCTTTAAATTTTTATTTCTTCGTTGCAAGGACGGCTCCAAAGTCACCGTTTACAAACTCCAAAAAGAATGATGGACTTAAGTCCAAATCAGAAGTTAAAAAACTTCTGACTTTAGCGGGAATTGAACCCTGGACCTTCGGGATTGTAAGCAATACGCTAACCACAAGACCAACGAGCCACACAAAAGCCAACGAGCCACACGTCAATTGAATTGCATTTTTTCAGGGTTGTAAGTCTTTGTCATTTTCAATTGTAAGTTTGTCATTTTTCAATTTCATTTCCTCATTTGACAGTTTTATTTTTTTAATTTGCTTTTTTTCGTCAGTTGATATTGTTTTGTCAGTTTGCAAAAACTTTTGTCATTTTCTTGGTTTTAGTCATTTTCAAATTGAAAGTTTTTTTTTTTCACGTTTTATTTTGTGCTAGTTTTCGTCAGTTTTATATTTAATAAAGTCAGTTTCAATTGCATTTTGTAGGTTTAGGTTAGTCATTTTCATATTTTAAGTTTGTCATTTTGTCAGTTTTTTTTTCACAGTTTGACAGTTTAATTTTTTAATTTGCTAGTTTTCGATAGTTTGATATTGTAAAATTGTCAGTTCGTCAAAACATTTGTCAGTTTGCTTGTTTTAGTCATTTTTAAAGTTGCAGTTTTCATTTTACAGTTCATTTTGTCAATTTGCTAGTTTTTGTCAGTTTGAATTGTAAGAATGTCAGATTTTCAATTGCATTTTGTCGGGTTTTTAGTTTTATTCATTTTTTATATTGTAAATTTTTTTTTTTATTTTGAAAAATTTTCATTTTCACAGTTTGACAGTTTCATTTTGTCAATTAATAGTTTTGTCAGTTTTTTTGTAAGAATGTCAGATTGTCAATTTTCATTTTTTCAGGTGTTATTTTTGTCATTTTCATATTGTAAGTTTGTCATTTTGTCAGTTTTTCTTTTTATCAGTTTGACAGTTTGATTTTTTTAATTTTCTAGTGTTCGTAAATTTGTATTGTAATTTGTCAGTTTGCTAACATTTTGTCAGTTTGCTTGTTTTAAATCATTTTTTAATTTTTAATTTGCTAGTTTGCGTCAGTTTATTTTTGTAATATTGTCAGTTTTTCAATAAAAATTTTGTATTTGCTTGATTTAAACCCTTTTTTAAAATTTTTTTTGTTTTTCATTTTCACAGTTTCATTTTGTCATTTTCGTTTTCGTCAGTTTTTATTTTGTAAAAAATGTCGATTGTCAATTGCATTTTTTCAGGTTGTTATTTTTTGTCATTTTTTATTTGAATTTTTCATTTTGTCAGATTTTTTTTTTCCAAGTTTAACAAATTCATTTTTCAATTTGCTATTTTCGTTTGTTTTTATTGTAATATGTCATTTGTCAATAACATTTTTTCAATTTGCTGTTTTCTCAGATTTTCAATTGCATTTTGTCAGGTGTTGTTTTATAATTTTTATATTTTAAATTTGTCATTTTGTCAGTTTTTCATTTTTCCAGTTTTACCCGTTTGATTTTGTATTTTTATTTTTTGTTAAATTATATTGTAAAATTTTCAGTTTGTCTATAAATTTTTTCAGTTTGCTTGTTTAAGTCATTTTTAAGTTGTTCAGTTATTTATTTTCACAGTTTTATTTTGTCAATTTTCAGTTTGCGTCGTTTGATTTGTAATATTTTCATTTGTTATAAAATTTTTTCATTTGCGATTAAGCTTTTCAAAAATTTTATGTTTTTTCATTTTCACAGTTTCATTTTTTTCATTTGCTAGTTTTCGTCAGTTTGATTTGGTAAAAATGTCAGATTGCAAAATTTCTTTTGTAAGGTTTTTAGTTTTAGTCATTTTCATATTGTAAGGTTTTTCATTTTCTCAGATTTTCATTTTCACAGTTTTACGTTTTATTTGGGGAATTTTTTGTATTCGTAGTTTGATATTGAATATTTCAGTTTGTCAATTTTCATTTTGTCAGTTTGCTTGTTTTAGTCATTTTCAAAATTTTAAGGTTTTCATTTTTCCACGTTTTATTTTTTCAATTTGCTAGTTTTCGTCAGTTTGAATTTAAGAATGTCAGATTTTCAATTGCATTTTTGTCAGGTTTTTACTTTTAGTCATTTTTATATTGAAAGTTTTCATTTTGTCAGATTTTTATTTCTCAGTTTGACGATTCATTTTTCAAATTTTCTAGTTTTCGCAGTTTGATATTGTTAGAATGAGATTGT
The DNA here is from genome assembly GCA_024449915.1 of Sweltsa coloradensis. Classification (NCBI taxonomy): domain Eukaryota; kingdom Metazoa; phylum Arthropoda; class Insecta; order Plecoptera; family Chloroperlidae; genus Sweltsa; species Sweltsa coloradensis. Next base: position 19,448 of record JAMZAV010007443.1, read on the forward strand.
CAAATTTCATTTTTTCAGGTTTTTAGTTTTTAGTTTTTCATATTGTTTAATTTTTTTCATTTTTGCAGTTTTTTATTTTCACAGTTTACATTTCAGTAAATTTTCTAGTTTTTGTAGTTTGATTTAATAAATAAAAAAAAAAAAAAACAAAAAAACAAAAAAAAATTTTTTTTTTTTTTAAAAAAAAAAAAAAAAAAAAAATGAGCCCCGACGAATCGTCGGGACGATAAAAAAAGATATTTTTTAATAGGAAATAACCCTCAGGGGAAAAGGGGAGTGCAAACACCCGCAAAAAAAAGCCAGAATCAAACCGGCCGATCAGAACAACCTTTTAAATTTATTATGTGCTTCGTTGCAAGGAGGGTCCAAAATCACCCTTTTACAAACTCCTAAACAAGAACTGATGGGCTTAAGTCCCAAAACAGAAGTTTAAAACTTCTGACTTTTGCGGGAATCGAACCCTGGACCCCCTGCTTGGAACAGATAGCTACCACAAGACCCAAAAAGAGCCACACAAAGACCAAAGAGCCCCACGTCATATTGCAATTGCATTTTTTTCAGGGGTTTTTAGTCTTAGCATTTTTATATTGTAAGTTTGTCATTTTGCAGATTTTCATTTTCCACAGTTTGACGTTTTTTTGTTAATTTGTTGTTTTCGAGTTTATATTGTAATATTTTCAGTTTGTCATAACATTTTGTCAGTTTGCTTTTTGTATCATTTTTAAATTTTAATTTTTTTTTTTCACAGTTTCATTTTGTCAAATTTTCTATTTTCGTCAGTTTGATTTTTAAGAAAGTCAGAATGTCAATTGCATTTTGCAGGTTTTGCTTTTGTCTATTATATCAAGTTTGTTTTTTTAGTTTTCAATTTACAGTTTTACAGTTTCATTTTGTAATTTTTCTAGTTTTTGTAGTTTGTTTTTAAGAAGCAAATTTTCTATTGCTTTTGTCAGGTTGTTAAATTTTTGTCTTTTCATATTGTAAGTTTTTCTTTTGTCAGATTTTTTTTGTCACAGTTTTACATTTTTATTTTGTTATTTGCTATTTTCGTCCCTTTATTTTGTAAGAATGTCAGATGCCAATTGATTTTTTCGGTTTTAGTTTAGTCATTTTCATATTTTAATTTGTCATATTTTCAGATTTTTTTTTCACAGTTGACACTTTCATTTTTTAATTTGCTTGTTTTTTTTCAGTTTGATTTGGTAAGAAAAGTTATTGTCAATTGCATTTTTTCAGGTTGTAAGTTTAGTCATTTCATATTGTAAGTTTGTCATTGTGTCAGATTTTCATTTCCCCAGTTTGAAGTTTCATTTTGAATTTGTAGTTTTTGTATTTTTATATTGTAAATTGTCAGTTTTCAATAACATTTTTTCAGTTTGCTTGTTGTTCATTTTTAAATTGAAAGTTTTTCATTTCACAGTTTATTTTGTAATTTTCATTTTCGTCGTTTGATATTGTTAAATGTCAGATTGCAATTTCATTTTTGTCAGGATGTTATTTTTTTGCATTTTCATATTTTAAATTTGAATTTTTTTAGTTTTTCATTTTCACAGTTTGCAGTTTGTTTTGTTAAAATTTTCTAGTTTTCGTTGTTTGATATTGTAAATTTATTTGTCAAATTTTGTC
>JAMZAV010007444.1:0-31011 GCA_024449915.1 Sweltsa coloradensis
AATTTGTTCTTTAATCAAATTGGTTGTGCAAAATTGTGCAAAATGTGTGCAAAAATATGGTATAAGTTTGCACATGAAATTCGTTATTTTACGAAAACCATTAACTTGGCTCAGCCATAATGAAGTTGACGTAACTTTTTTGTGCTGCTTGTGCAAAAATCGAAATCGTTGTGCAAAATTGAGCAAAAAGTGTGCAATATTCACAGCATATCGTAAGTCAAAATTTCATTGGTGGTTTGTGCCAAGTTAATAGACCCCTCAAAAATGATATGTGGGTGTAAAAATATAAAGTTAGTTCGAAGTAACGGGTATCGAACCCTAACCCTCCACGCGGTAGGCTAAATGCTTACCAGGAGGCCATGCCAGCCACGTTTATCTCGTCCCGCTAGCTGTTACTAAACAAATGCTATCAATATTTTAAAAAATCACATGTTTTAATTGTAGGATTAAATCGCAATGGATCTAGCTTATTTTGTTAACAGTTCTCAGTAAACTCGTACCGGATGTCTGTTTAAAATTTCAGCGCAATCTGCTCAGCGGTTCGGCTGATTTTTTAAGTACAGACAGACACACAGATTCACTGAATGAAGGCCTTTGATTTGAATGGAGACACTCAGTCGCTCCGCTCCCTCGTTTAACAAAACTATCTATTTACCAGCAGAATGAAAATTTCTTAGACATCTACATTTTAACAGCAAAACGTATCAATATTATTATTTTACTATGTATACAAAAGTTGAGAAAAAGTATTTTATTAAAATTATGTTTTGGAATTTTATGTTTCGATATTCTAAGATTTCAAAAAAAAGGTTATAGAAACAAATAGAGCCAAATAAGAAAAAATAAACAAAATATTTATATTCACAACTAGAGCCAAATAAGATAAAATAATTTATTTACCACACTCGAACATTAAAATAATTACTTGAATCGTCAGGATTATAGTTGTAGTATTTTACGAAGAATCTACTTATTGGATCACAGAAGGAAATGGACAATAAGTACCACTCATGTCGTGGATAACTTGGAGTCTACCATCGGCCCCACGTCGTAGATACAACTGCCTGCCCCATCCTGTCCACTTCAGGAGGGCCAACCTTACGTACAGTTAATACAGTCATTAGTTGGTCCAATCACTACAATAGTCAAATACTGATTCTACATAAACAAGAACATTGAACACATACACATTACCTAAAAAACTCACTTAAAAACTGTAAAATTGAATTGCACAATCAATAATGGCAAGAGTTCACGACAAAACATACATCGAAATATCGGTTAATCAACGCCACATTGTCCAGAGGTGACGCCAGGATTAAGTATGAACCTGGCAAAATGCCGCAAGATGTTCTTACTATTATTGTCAGCTCGGGCATCAAAACTGATAATGTCACCTGCTGTTTATTGGAGAGCAGATATCGCAACAATGAAAGATACCATTTTAAAAGTTGTTCATTCAAGGTTACAGCATTCGCCTTGCAACAAACAAAACTGTTATCTTCAGGATTTGGCCACATGGTATAGAGGTTAGAAAGTTTTGGCCTAAGAAAGTTGTTAAACGAGGGAGCGGAGCGACCGAGTGTCTCCATTCAACTCAAACGGCTCTCTTTCTGTGATTCTGTCTGTCTGTCTGTACGTCGAAAATCAGCCGAACCGCTGAACAGATTAGGCTGAAATTTTAAACAGACATCCGGTACGAGTTTACTGAGAACTGCTAACAAAATCAGCTAGATCCATTGCGATTTAATCCCACAATAAATAAAAATGTGATTTTTTAAAATATCAATAGCATTAGTTTAGTAGCAGCTAGCGGGACGATAACCTCGACGCTTGCATGGCCTATTGGTAAGAATTTAGTCTACCGCACGGAGGGTTGGGGTTCGATAACCGTTCGCTCGAACTTTTTTATATTTTTACACACACATATAATTTTTGAGGGGTGTTAAATGGGAAATAAAAATTAGGGGATTTTGTTTTATCTTGGAAATTTGTTAATGTTTCACGCTTATACGTTTTTGAACATGATTCGCAAATGGGGAAACGCCAAAGTCGTTGTTAAACGAGTGAGTGAGCCATGTGTTGACTGTTGAATACCCGGTGTCATTCCCCATACTGGGCTAAATCCAGCCTTAGGTATAGGGGAGGAAAGGGGATGTTCCCGGGTACTCAACACTTGGCTCACTCACTCGTTTAACAACGACTTTGGCGTTTCCCTAGTACACTACAATGAGGGATCAACTTAAATTAGTTTCTTTAATCATTGATCAGTTCGAAGTTCTGCTCGTGCGGCTTTTGAATAATTAAACGAGGGAGCGGAGCGACTGAGTGTCTCCATTCAACTTTAACGGCCCTCATTCTGTGATTCTGTCTGTCTGTACGTCGAAAATCAGCCGAACCGCTGAACAGATTGGGCTGAAATTTTAAACAGACATCCGGTACGAGTTTATTGAGAACTGCTAACAAAATCAGCTAGATCCATTGCGATTTAATCCCACAATAAATAAAAATGTGATTTTTTAAATATCGAAAGCATTTGTTTAGTAGCAGCTAGCGGGACGACAACAACGTGGCGTGCATGGCCTATTGGTAAGCATGTCGCCTACCGCACGGAGGGTTGGTGTTCGATACCCGTTGGGTGGAACTTTTTTATATTTTTAGACCCACATATTATTTTTGAGGGGTGTTAAATGGGAAATAAAAATTAGGTGAATTTGTTTTATATTGGAAATTTGTTAATGTTTCACGCTTATACGTTTTTGAACACGATTCGCATTTGAATGTTCAATTTTAACTAAAAACTCAAAGTCGTTGTTAAATGAGTGAGTAAGCCATGTGTTGAGTACCCGGTATAATTCTCCATACTGAGCTAGATCCAGCCTTAGGTAAAGGGGAGGAAAGGGGATGTTCCCGGGTACTCAACACTTGGCTCACTCACTCACTCGTTTAACAACGACTTTGGCGTTTCCCTAGTATAGCAAACATGATATGCACGTTACAAGAAACGTGGTTCCATAGAGATTGATTGATTGAATTGGTATAGCTAAACGTCTCATAGCACTAAGGCTAATCGAGACGACGATGGTGATAGATGAGGTTGATGTATGAAAAGAAAGGGAGAGTGAAAACCCGGTACATACACGTAGCCAACTCCTTTCGAAAAGTACCAAGGGGACCAAATGTTGAAGGTTGATTCCAAGGTTTTCCGCAGTCGTTAATGCGAATGCAAGAGATTGATTCCTTTTAAAATAGCCCTTAGACAACCCTTCACAATTGCTGAAAAATGCAACATACCTAGTTCACCTGAAAAAGATTGCACCTATAACAGGTTTATTCCCTAGATTTTTTTTTACAATCTAAAATGTGCTCAAATATACACTCAAACACGCAAAAATATACATTCCGAAACCACACACTACTTTGGTAAAAATAATATTTTTCTGAACCACTTGTCCAAATTCGAAAAACAAAAATATGGATTTACAGATACAGTTGTCGATTATATCATTTGTGGCCAATATTTTTTTGGATAAAAATCCCCCAAGATCAACTTTGCTAGAGGGTGACTTTGGGGTAATGTTAGTGATTTGTCACAAAAGGGGTACAGATGGTGGAAGTAGTTGTGTAAGGCGCAAACGATGCACAGTATATTGTGTGAAATATTATTCATCTTGATTCTACACAACATTTAAAGGCATTAAAAAATTTGTTCCTCCAAAGCGTATATTTTTAAATTATTGTTACATTTTGATTTCTTACAGTTGCCGAAAATATGAAAGAAAGATATCGACTTTTGTAACTCACTCTGGAAAATCGTATTACCACTAACCTCATGAGGTTCGCAATCTGGTAGACGTTTCTCCTGAACACCTACGTCACGCAGTGAATATTTTCAAATACCCTACTGCCAGACGGACTAGAGATATTTCAAGCACCCAACAGCTTTTTTCGAGCCACGCCAAATTGACCACAAATATTCACCATGGAAGTCGTTCGAGAAGTCATGCAAAGGTATCAAAGAAAGTAATGAATGTCAATGTACTGATTTTCCTCTTCTTCGGTTGGTTGGCCATTACTTGAAGACGAACGAATCGTTTCCTACGTAACTTTCGGTTCTTTCTTACTTCGTTCTTTTTGGCCACTTTGGACTGATTTTAAACTCCTTTTATGATATTTCCCTGAAACTAAACGACTTAAGTCTACTCTTGGAAGCAATAACTATTTTGATTCTGACCATAAAATCATTGCTTAGATTGGCATACATACTTATGAAAGTCGATACGCTTGAGAAGTTTGTGCGTGACCTAGAAAGCTTCAGTCTGTTAGTAACTGACGAGAGTGAAAGAGCGATATTCGACTATTATAATCAACAAGCAACGACATTCACAATCAGTTTCTTCATTGGATGTCTGATTTTTGGATATACGTTTTCATAGAGGCATTATTGAGTAAATCCAGGATTTTCCTGCACATACTAACTTTCCATTCGAGCAGACTTTAGATTCGCCAATTTACGAAGTGCTTTTTCTTTTTGTTACCCTTTTGGGAGCAGCTATGTGGTGTTTGTGCATTAGGGGATGCTTTATATTCTCCGTGTTTATTAACGTCACAGGCGATTACAAGTTACTGCAGCACAAGGTGGAGCGTCTGCGTGAAGGCCGCTGTGAGGAGGGTCAAGGAGATGAAACTACGGGATATTATCCCGACGTTGTTCGAGGAAGTGACTCAGGACGCTTCTTTGATGACTAGGGAGGATGATACGGTTCGCCTTGATGACGTCGATGATTACTCGCTGAATTATGTTGAACTCCGCGTGGGGAAAGTTTACCCGAAGCGACAGTTGAGTGTGGATATGTTGTCGGACGAGGCTGTAACGAGCGGTCTAGAAATACGACGGCATCGCTAGCACCGATATCACGGTGCAAACGAATGGCATGAACGAGAATCTGAAGTGATGAAGTGGAATGTTGGAAATTATTCCGTCGTTCAAGAGCCAATACAGCAAGATGGGTGAGTTTCGAGAAAGACGGAGAAGACTAAGGAATGTGGTTTCGAGGCCTCATTTGAACCGGCCGCTGTCCGGGAAAAGCAACGAGCGAAGACAAACAGGATTTAGATTTGGTGATGATTCAAATTCTTAAGGAATGGGCAAAGTACATCAAGCGCTAATAGGTAAGATATGTATAGAACCTTTGCTCTTACTTCTCACCTATTACACAATATTATCAAATTATTTTTTTTGATGCTAGAGCACGTTCTAGAGCGTTATTTGGCGACGTAATATACACCAATTTAACTTGCTCAAATAGGCTATCTCAGTGGCCGAAAATATATCCTACTAAAAACATCTTACAGATCATAAACTCACCTTGACACACTTGACTCATACCACAATCATCACACACCCAGTCAGGTGGATATATAGGTTATGTTAAAAAAAAAAAAAAAAAAACAGTCAAATGTTTATTTGGATATAATTATGTGTTATATTATATGTGAATATGTTTTTTGATAAATGTTGTTCTTATTTTTAAAATGATTATATTTTTGTGCTTTGTATGTTGTAGTATTGTATAATATATTGTCCTAGCGGTAGAACACTTTGTGTTATGGGGCTAAGCTCTAATTCTTCCCAACCAGCAATGTGATTGGTTATTGAATGATTGATTGCTTGAGTCATATGCATTTCAATTTCAATTGTCAATTTCATTATCGACCTAATATGCACATTTTATACACCACAAAACACTTTTTAGTGCATGCGTCATTTTTGCTACTTTAAAATACATATTCAAGGCTACTTACTAAAATAAGATAGTCAGAATAAGTCATTTTCTAGACATATCTAACAAATAAGAATTATAATTAAGAGAAGAAATACGGTTTATTAGGAAATTTTTGAGCAAAGTTCAATTCATTGAGACCATTGATGGTAACAACCTGATTAGTTCGATCTAGAGATTTCCCAGTAACAGCCTGTAAATAAGTTAGGAAACATGCGGGCCCAAATTTCCCCCATGGTGGTTTCGTGACTTAAAACATACACCTCGTTATGTTTAGCAAACGATAGGATTCGAGTACTGCAATTAGTATAATGTTGTTTTGGTGTTCTGTAGATTCACCGACTACTTCCAAGGTCAGGTGAACCATATCTTGTTCTTCGAACTCTGCGCCACATCCTTGTTGATCGCCCTTGATCTCTTCCAGATTTCACAGGTGAGGCTAGACGAGCATATTTTCATCTTTACTGAACACTTAAAACATTAGTTAACAACAGGAGCGTCGTTAGAGTTTGGACATTGGATGGGGGGGGGGGGAAATCTAGCAGAGGCAAATCCCAAACTTCACAAGTGCGTGTCAGTATCGTATCCAGGAATTCATAAAGGGGGGGGGGGGTTAAACCAATTAATTCAAAGACCCACCGAAGGCTAAGTGGAAGGGCTTGCTACCCGAAAACATTTTCTACTCCAAGACCATTTTGGGGAAAATCTGTGCGTTTTAATGCTACACAATGACAATTTTTTTATGTACTTAAATCCTAATTTATTCTAAAAGTTTTCTCCTTCAAGGTAATTTTGGTGAAAATCTGTGCCTTTTAAAGGATGGCCAACTGTGGGTTGTTAATTGGGAAAAAAAAGAAAACGAGGAAAAATTATTGGGGGTAGGGGAGATTGCGATTGGTGGGTGGCACACTTCCCCTCACAAAACACTTTAACGCCACTGGCAAACAATAACATAAGCAGGATAGGAAGCCCATTAGAAAAGTAAATCTGCACACGTTCTTTGCGGTGAAGGCAGCAACGACTACAGAAACATTCATCATCATAAGAGGATACAGGACATGCGTTTTACGCAAAGTCCTGTTCGCTCGGCCCATGACACCACAGTTGTGAACAATTTAGGGTTGTTGAAAAGGAGGCGGAATAAAGGTTCTTCAGTAACACTTCTCAAGGAATTTATTTTAAATACAAATTTTTTAATTTAAATTTATTTTCGTGTTCTTAGATTTTTTTCTTCGTTTTTCCTTTTTTCACTATGTAAGGGTATGAAAAACTGGAAACACCCTTATTAATTCAAATCAGCACGGTTTATGCCAAAAGATCATGCCTAACTTTAACTTACGTTATCGGTCAGTGGTTGAATTTACTTAAATGTACTTCTGTCAAACAGGTTGATTGTATTGCATTTGATTCGGCTAAAGCTTTTGATCAAGTCCTAAAGTAGAACAAATGTACTAGGGTGGTTAAATTCATTTCTTTCCGATAGAAAACGATCTAAGGTTTATAATGGTTCTGGATCTGTAGAAGCTCATGTTACTTCTGGGGTGCCACAGGAGTCTGTTATTGGGCCTCTTCTATTCTACGTCTATGATTGTAGATGCATTGCAAGCGGATTTACCTTCACTTGCAAAGTGGTGCTTGTTGAACTATATGCAGCGTAACACTAGCAGATCTGAATACATACGTCTTAATAAGTCCAAATCACCCATCGCTTTTGTTACATTCTATAGACAATGCTCTAGTAATGCCCTAATATTCCAACATATCCCAAGATCTCTAAATCGAGAACATTTCATTAACATTCTAGACCACATTAGACTTTGTATTTGTAATATTTTAATTCTAAAAATTTAATGTTTATGAGGTTGTTTAGAAAGGATATTATTTAATGCATTTTGCGTTCAGAGAACATTACAACTAATACGGAAACACGATGGAGGTCTCTTCACGGTTGGCTTATAACAAAACTATACAAAATTTTGAAGAAGTGCTCTAATATAGAAACGAACACATTCTAGCTTGACGCACTTATGCAAACCACCACCCGTTAAACAACCGTTTTAGCTCCAAGGCGTTTCAGAATATTCACCTGCATCAGAAACTGGAATGTCCATTGCATGCTTGCTAATTTTTAGAGTCTTTAACAAGTATTATTCAAGTGAGACATCTATACCCCATATTGTGATATGTGTTGAATATATTATCATAATAACAAAAAGCCTTAAGGCTATTGTACCACCTCTGGCCGATAATTTGAAAGTCGAAAAAACATGTCTGAAAAGTTTGCTGAATGAAAGAAGGTCTTTAAAATAACAGAAAAAAATTGTGAATTTTTTGGGCGGGACATAACCTCACAATTGGAAATTTTATTTACATTTTTGGACAAAAGTGTACACAACAGATCTAGTTCAAAATTAAATTTTGAGAATCGGTTTTCTGGACATGGTTTCTAAACACCTTTAGCTATAACTTAAGCTATAGCTGAAATAGTTTTCTGAAAATAACAGTTGGTGTACGATTTTTTTTGTCAAACGGTAGAAATACGAGTTTTTTTTCCAGTTTTGTACCGTTTGACAAAAAATTCGTACATCAACTGTTATGTTCAGAAAACTATTTAAGGTTAAGGTATAGCTTAATTTATAGCTAAAGGTGTTTAGAAACTATGTCTAGAAAAATGAATTCTCAAAATTAAATTTTGGACAAGATTTGTTGTGAGCACTTTTGTAAAAAAATCTTTATATAATTTCCAATAGTGAGGTTATGTCCCGCCCCAAAAAATTCTCAATTTTTATTTCTGTTATTTTAAAGGCCTTATTTCATTCAGCAAACTTTTCAGACATGTTTCTTCGATTTTCAAATTATCGGCCAGAGGTGGTACAATAGCCTTAAAGAAAAATACTTTTATGATACAATAATTAAACAGCTCTTTTGTTACCAAAATATAATTATTGTTTACAAGAAAATTGAAAGTAGATGTTTTGGTTCAAAAAGTAAAAAAAAATCACCAAAATCAACTAATTGCGTCATAACATGCATATTTTGCAATTTTAAACTTTACTAAATAGTTTTTCCATGAAGTCGATGAAAAATGCTTTCTAATGATACTAAACATGCCAAATTAATAATCAAAATGAAAATTTTGGTCTTATTCACTAATTAATTTTAATTATTTTATTACGAAGAACTGAGCTAGTTGCCAGATCTTTTCGGTGTTTTCATTACAATATCTCTAAGATTGCAAATTTTTTAATTTGTATCACATTTTGTTCGTCAGTTAGACATCTTTAAGCAATATTGTAATTTGTATTAAATATATTATAATATTACTAACACTATGTTATCATTGTTTATAGTACAATTTAAATTGAACTAGATAATAATATGGTTTAAAAAAATAAAAGTCACCTTAATCAACCAATTGAACACATGATAATATATATATTTTAATATCTTTTTCCTATTAATTTTTTTCCTTAAACGTCGATGATAAAATGCTTTCAAATGATGCAACAATATGATAAATTTATACTCACTTAAATTTTTTTGGGATTATTTAAGTTTTTAATGTTCAATTAATTAATTTATAGTTAAATACTAAGATCTTATCGTGTAGCCTTTTGTTTTCGATTTTTTTTTAAAACTAAATAAATGCAAATTTTATTGTTGGTATCACATTTTGCATATAGTTGTGTTTGAGAAGGCAACTTGATCGCACTGTTGGTAGTGGCGGGTTCATCTAGTTGCTGCTTCCAGGTGACGAGTGTAGCAAAGTTCTGTCTCTGGCTCAGCTTCCTCTTCATACACGTGGTCATGATCTTCGTCTACTGCTGGAGCGCCAGCGAAGTCGAGAAAGAGGTGAGAGGGGGAATAACCCTTAAACTTTCATCAACAACAGACAAAATCAAAATATTTAAGTATATTTTACAGTGGAAAAAATCTCAGATATTTAAAACTTACTAACTTTTTATTTTTAATTTAAATTTTTGAACAAAATATAATAAAATGTATACATTTTAGTTTTTTCGACTAGAATTTTCTAATCTTTTGCTATTTAACCATTTTTGAATCACTTGCATCGTAGTCGCACAGTCACACAATATCATATTCTCGTTATTCATGGATGATCCTTATTTAATTTTCGTTTCACTTGTTTGTTGATATATCGGTGAACAGACACATTACGATTGTGGCTGTTTCTGTGTCCATGTTTTGTTCATCTACACATTTTGTTATGTTTTGTAAAACATTAAAAATAAAAACATTCAATTCAATTTCAATATCCTCTATACAAAACCTAAAATCATATGATATATAAATGTTAAAAAGGGGGACCTACTATTGGTCCTTGAGGGACTCCAGAATTGTCATGCATTTTCTGAGAGCATCACTAGTAAATGTCTCTAAAAGTTGATTTATATACATTGCTCAGGTATGATATTCATACAAATACATGGTATATTCGTACATAAATATTGCATACCTGCTCAAATGCCCCCATTTGGCATTCATAGTTTTAAGTCTCACTGTAGTACTATTTAGTTATTATTAAGTACAATATTTTGAATGCTTATTTAATTTCTTCTTGTATTTATTTATTTATCTATGGCAAATAAACAACACCGAAAACTACTACTTCTAATAATGCATCCATGTTGCAGAGTGGTAACTTGAGCGACTCGGTGTACCTGGGTGACTGGCTAGAGGCCCCAGCAACCTACAAGCGATCCATGATGATCATCATGTCTCGGACCGTACAACCTATACAGATGAGGGGAGCTTCTTTTTTACCCTTGAACATGGAAGTTTTTGAAAATGTATGTTGAAAACACTAAGAATTAATGTGTGTATCCTTTTTTCACGACTTTTCGAATTTTCTTTGGTTAACTTCTATAGACACAGCAGTAGCTGATCTGTGAATAATTTGGCGGCGGACGCTGGTGGACGCTTCCACTAACCGATTTTTTTAAACTTAATAATTGTTAATTTAATACAATTACAATGTTTGTAACACTTAATACTGTGTACAAAAATGTGATGTTTGTGATGTAAATTTTCTTTCCGTGTACCCAATCTTCTAGCGAATGAAGATAAAAGATTACTTAAACCAGGTACGAACTCACCCCACCCACCAACCGTACCCGCAAAGATAATCGTTGATCCCGGGAGTGCTTATATTAATGGGCAGTTTTGGCTTGTTGAAGTAGTTCTGAAAATTTTGAAGTACTAACATATTTTAAACTGGTAATATGTGGACCTTCAAAAATTTATAAATTATCCACAAAATTATACTAAAAACTAGTAAAATGCTTCCATTTAAAATGTTAAAAATCCTTATATTCTAATTGTTTTAAATTTATTAATATTATTTACAATTATTTAAACAGCCAAAACAAATTACAACGTACATAAGCAACGGCGAATTGGAATGAACTGCGATGATTTTGGTTGTAATACATGTCACGTGATCCGTGGTGCCAGTGACTCAAAACATCAGTACCTACTATTTAGTTCTTGTTCTGTACGCTAGACAATAGATTCCCTTTAACCTTGATCTCCAAACTTTAAACAAAAAAATAATGATGCTTACATCGTTTGATCTTCTATTCCAGATTATAAACTCTGGGTACTCGTATTACAACTTGGTGAACAAGATACACGGACTGAAATGAACCTCTACTTGTGACGGGTCCTACGAGATACTTCATTCTAGGTCTGCTAGTCTAGCAGTCTCTTCAATCACTCTTTATGTAAAGACCGTGGCCTAGTCCCCTGGCATTCAGGAGGTGATGAACTCTGGGTACTCGTATTACAACTTGGTGAACAAGATACATGGACTCCTAGTACACCTTATTCTTTTGCAAGATTAAACGACACACACACACACATACACACACACACACACTCACACACACACACACACACACATACAAAATATAAGCAAAGTGACACGTTGTCCACCAAGTTTTTAATCCTTGTATTTGCAAGTAAAACATTGAATTTATTAATCAATCAAAATTATATCTCAACTAGCTACATATACCGTTACAAATAAATTTGTGTTGATCATTGATCAACAACATTATCAGTTTTCACGGAGTCCACAGGGCTGGCCTCATTGGAAACAATGCGAGTGGTCTCTGGAGGAAGTCTGCCAGAGCGCACGACCTCGGCGAAGAAATACGAAGAGTTCTTCGGGGTCCTTGGCCTGGCGGGGTCGTTAAAGTCGACGTAGTACAGACCGAACTTCTCCCTGTTTGGAAATAACATGAAGTGCTACTTTACTGACGACAAATCCAACACATACAAAATACTTGAAAAAAAAACAGAAAAACCTTCACAATCAAAGTATGAATCTAAAAGAAATGTCAAGATTATGTACCCTCCATCGCAATCCATTTTGCCCTGTGACTGCATCCTTGCAAAAGTGGCAAAAATTTATTTACAACTTTTGTTTTTTATGTAAAGTTTTTGGCAAATTTATTTTGCAATCTTTGCAAGGATACAGTCACAGGGCGAAGTGGATTGCCGAAAATGTAGGAGGGTACATAAGTTTGGCATTTTTTTTAAAGATCTCATTGCTTTTGATTGTGTAAGGTTTGGCTGATTTTTACAAGTTATTTGTTATGTGGGGAAATCTCATTACTTTTTCAAGTTCCATTACTAAATTATTTTTTAAAATACAATAATTATTTTACCAAAGTCGATTTAATTGCTATGGTATTATAAAATTAACAATAGAATGAAAATTAACTAGTGGCCCAAAAAGACTGTTTTTTGTAAACAATGTAGGAGATCTTTGTCAAGTAACTATAGTGTTATTGTTAATTATATTCTTGTCAAATGCTTATATTTAAACTATTAGAAGCCTTCAAGCAAACTTTCTCGACTTTGGTTTTAGGCATGTTTTTCAAAACATTTGTTATGTGGGGTCTGGTGATGAATGTTGTTATTTTAAAATTATATTATGTTCTGTGGTAGTGGTAGTGGTAGTGGTAGTGGTAGTGGTAGTGGTAGTGGTAGGGGTAGTGGTAGTGGTAGTGGTAGTGGTAGTGGTAGTGGTAGTGGTAGTGGTAGTGGTAGTGGTAGTGGTAGTGGTAGTGGTAGTGGTAGTGGTAGTGGTAGTGGTAGTGGTAGCGGTAGCGGTAGCGGTAGCGGTAGCGGTAGGGGTAGCGGCCAGCGGCAGGGGCAGCGGCAGCGGCATTGGCAGTGGCAGTGGCATGGCAGTGGCAGTGGCAGTGGCAGTGTAGTTGGTTGTGGTAGTGGTATGGTTTTTAGTGGTAGTGGTAGTGGTAGTGGTAGGGGTAGGGGTAGAACACGTGATCTAATGTATGTACCAAAAGATACACAAGTTAACTTGTATAAGCACGTATACTTACGTGTAGCCCATTGCCCACTCGAAGTTATCCATAAGACTCCACGCAGTGTAGGCCAATTACATTCCCAACCATCCAAATACACGGCCTTAAACATCTCCCTCATGTAGCTCTGCAAAGTGAAATATAATTAATTAATTTTTACTGTTCATTTCCTTAATTCGTATTTATTTTATTTAACTTTTTATTAGGGTGGTCGGTTTGATGTTTCAAATTTACGGCTGGGACGGTATTTCGTAATAGGACGTACGTCTCAGATCGTGTGTGGTGATTTAGTAAGTCAAGCTCAGAAAATGTTGTATTGTATTTGCAACGATACAGAATGTATTGAATGTATTTGAAAACAAGCCATGAAAGCAATTCGTACAATTTTGCATTGTTGGATTTTGTATTATCTAGAGCGACGGTCGTTCGCCTGCAGCCAAGCGCACGCAACTGCTTAGGCGACGAGAACTCGGCCCTGTATATAGCTCCCCGAGCTGGGGGTTTTCAGCTTACGCACACGCCACCCGAAAAATTTACAATCTTGAAACTCGGTATATGACTTGATATGTGGTCCATGACCTACCAAAAAAAATCACACCGATCCGAAAAACCATTCTGTGTTAAGAAAAAGTGCCACAACATCGTTCAAATACTTCCGGCTGGCTGGCTGGCTAGCTGGGAGGCTGGGGGGTTAGTTCTGGCGGAAAGTTATAAGAGCCTACAGAGAAAACGGTACATCTTAGAACTATTAAACTTGGACCACACTTAGATGTACCTCAGACGCAGTGCCTTTTGCTTTAAAACCAAAATCGGGAAACAGGGACCGGATAAAATCAAAATTTTGAATAATAATCAAAACACGTAATTACTAAGGCGTGGTAATTCGTACAAACTTGAAATTAAACATGCTCTTAACCATTATAAACGTCTAGCGTCAAAAAAAAAAGGGGCTTCATTTGGGTGTCCGTATCCCAAAAATGTCAAAACCAACTCTTAACTCAAAAATATAATCGTTTAATGAAAAGGCTACAACTGAGAAATTTCAAACGTTTAATACACTAGTGTCGGTTTACATCAAAGCAGCGAGACAGAGGGAGAGAAACAGAGAGAGAGCGATTGATTGATTGATTGATTGATTGATTGATTGATTGATTGATTGATTGATTGATTGATTGATTGATTGATTGATTGATTGATTGATTAATTGATTTAGGTCTTTATTTAAAGGCGGGATTAAGGCTATTGAAACCTCATCTTCCATCCAACCTTTAAGGAGTTACATTACATTTTGTATGTTGTTGACAATATTAATAATAACTATACTGCTGCTTTTACCATTTATAATAATAAAAATTATAAATAATTAGAACATTAAGAAATTGGCACGATAAAAATTACAGATAATTAATTAAAAACATAAAAATTTGAAATGATGAAAAACAATATGTAAAGCTAGTCTTTCATTCGCGCATTCATCCATCTCTTTCTACAGTTTCTTACAGAACAAAGAAGGGTCCTCGTAAAAAAAAATGTTACACAGGGTTACCGAGCATATTAATATTAACCCTATTAAATGTTTGGGTTGTTTTGAATTATTATTTTTGAAAAAGTTATCATTAATATTTGAAGAATTTAAAGATAGGAAGTAGTGGCACTTTTAAAGCATAGAATTATTTAAATTTGTCTCTGATTTCAGACGGAAGAGCATTCCAATTAATAGCGTGGATTTTTAATGATGGTCAGGGTTATTCTGGTATGGGAAAAAAGAGTTGGTTTTCCGGAAAAGACCCGGTATTAACATTGGTTTTATGAAGGAATTGAAAGTTTAGGCGAGATAAGACCGGTGACGAAAGTTTAAATTAGCTTGTGTAACTGGGATACGATGAAGATTCGAATTTTTAACTTGGTTGTCGTTACTGACTAACCAAAACATAACATCCAAATTCATCGGACCAGCTTTAAATTTTGAATGCGTTGTTAATTTGATATTTCCATATCAAAATTTTTTCAAAAATTTAAGTTTTGTAAACTTTGTTAATATTTATTTCATAATTTTAGTTAGATAATATATGAATATTTATTGATATATTTGGTTTTTTATATAAAAAAATATATCATTAATTTTAAACAAAAAATGGGTTGGGTCCATTCTAATCTCACCACTTTATGCATTGAGCATAATTCATTGTGTGTCTGCAAACTATGAATTAATTTTTTTTTTGTGTCCTTCTTTGTTAATCAGTTTTTTAACTGAAAAGGATAGACGTTAAATAAATAAATGAAATAAAAAATTGATGAACCTGTTCTGTAAATCCGCTAGACTTGTAATTTAAACAAGTGGTTCGGTCTAAATATGCTGATTACCAAGAATGAAATTTAATTTTGTTTAAGTCAATTTTTTTAGTGTCAGGGTGTTATTTGCCCAGAGTTTTTCGTGATATGTTATAAAGGTTATTAAGATTGGTACCGATGCTCTCTAGTATCCATGTAAATAAAAATTTAAAACAAATTAAAAAATATGGAATTAATAGAAATGAGGTTTGCAAATTGCTTTTTTCTCATTGACAAGCTCCAAAATAGGAACCTCCCTCCCACCACTTACCCCCCCCCCCACCACCACTATGCGAAGAAATGGAGACCCATTTATTATAATACCTTGGTTATTTTGGAGTAGAAATTCACTTGTTTGCTAGTTGGCCAGAGGTGGATGCGGGGAATCAAACGGACAATTTGGGGACATTTTGGCTTCTTTTTTGGTAAAGTCAAAAACATTTTTTCCGGGACATACAAGAAAATGAAAATGAGGATCAAATTATATCGGTTGTTAATTATTGTTATTCTATTTACAAATTTGGACAATTGACAAGTTGTCGTCGGGGACCTTGGCCCCTTCCCTTGACGACCCCTCGACGACGATGACGACAATGACACCACGAACGATGACGATGGGCAATGACGACCGCGACGTGAGAACCCCCTTTCCTCCCCCTTACCCGCGGGGTGGTTTTGACCAGCATGGCTCCTCCTCCCCATATCCCCTAGGCTGGAGTGGTGCATTATGACCTAACGGTTGAAGCGTCCTTAATCCAAATAAACCAAAAAAATGAAAAGACAAGTCGTCACTTGAGTAAGTAAATAGGCCCCTGTTCGATACAAGCGACAGATCGACATTTCGATATTGTAAAAGTTTTAAAGTGAAATAAAAAAAATAATTGGACGTAAACACTGTTCATTAAACTATTAAAATATTTTATTATGCAAAGTAATTTCTAATTATGTTTATTAACTGTTTACGTGACAACAACGTTATTCAATGCAATGGTAGGCCTCCTTTTTAACATCCACGTCTCCCTGGAACTTTGTTCTGTGTGGATACAAAAATAGGTCTAAATTAACAAACAAACTACAAACAACATAATTAAAATCAATCAAATATTAATGCTTGGTATTAGATTTGAATGACGCGCTCAATTTAAGTTATAATTTATAAATACAATCTTGTAAACTTTCGGCATTATTAAGACAAGGGGCCAGTTCTCCAGGGGCCAGTTCTCCGTTTTTCGGTTGTAATGTTATGTTCATATTGGTGAATAATGGCACAATAATAACAAACAAGAAAAAGCTTTAAAAACAGCAAAAATCTCGTGTTGATCTGAACTAGTTTCCATCAAACTGACATCGTAGAAGCCTTTTCTGTCTGTATCATCGAGCTCGCCGTGGTCTGAGAAGCCGTTTTCAGTCACGAAGATTGCTGGGTTGTTGTATTCCGTTGAGATGAACTGCAAGAGTCTGCGAAAACCCCAAGGCACAACCTGTAATAAAACAACACCTTTAGACATTCTCTCAAGTAGAGGGGTAAATATGTCTACCTAGTGCCAACATGTGGAACACGCGCGTCATTTAACACCCAGACTAATTTGAATATGCAGAATCAAAAACTCGAGTAGGCCTACTCTAAATACAATTAAAAACAATTCGAATTTAAAACAATATAACCAGTCCAGATATGTTTTATGGGCGTCAGAGACTCTCAGAAAAGAAGCAAACGAGGTCTCTCAGCTTTTTATTTTAATTTAAGTCAAGACAAAAAAGTTATTATGAAGATGATGTGCCAACGGAGGTAAGTTTTAAAGTTTATAATTAAATCTGATAGATTTTAGTTAAACACAATAGAAAAGCAACACATTAAACAATTAAACAAATAAGCAATAAGAAAACATTAGTCCTATCAGGCACTGTAGGTAACTAGAAAAACGCTCAGTTGGACGCGTTGTTGAGCGAGCACCGGTACGTGCAACATGACCCGAGTACGACATTCCCATAAGGCCCACCACACAGCGTAGGCCTAACTGGATATTGACATTGTACACAATATACTATTCCAATATCTTTGCATTGTACTAATTCACGTCATGCCTTCTAAAGTGTATCTTTGTATCTTCACTGCCTCCTTCATTTTTTAACATCATTTTTCGAATTATGATTACCAATAAGTCTTTAAGGTCTCGACCGATTTAGCTAAAAATTTAAAAAAAATAGGAGAGAATGTTGTACTTATTGACCTTTGTTATTTTTTTATTTTTTTATTGTTTATAACCAATGATCGGATTTTGTTCAAAAACTATACAGCAACCCGCCTAGGTAGTATGTACATGTGTGCAAAATTTCAGGTCGATCAGATAAATGGTGCGACCTGTATCGAAGCAGTAACAGAAAAAAAACCCCAGACATTCGAGCCATAAGAGTCAAGTGGAGACGCTCGCTACGCTCGCTCAATAATAACTAGGAAAACGCTCAGTTGGACGCGTTGTTGAGCGAGCACCGGTACGTGCAACACGACCCGAGTACGACATTCCCATAATGTTACATACCAATAAGTCTTTAAGGTCTTGACCGATTTAGCTGAAAATTTGTAAAATAGGAGAGAATGGATAAAATCCACCGCCATCTAGAGGACCTTGACATCATTTCTTTGGGAAATCTATTTTAACTCTTGATTACTTCCAGGTGGAAGTGCATAGTGACGAGAATTCTTGTGCGACTTTTCGTTGCCATGGTAACGTTACTTTTGTTAAAATGTAATTTCTACCTACACTTCTTATCGGATCAAAAAAAAAATAACATATTCGTGATTGGACGGACATTCTAAATGATTTGGCTACCTCAGATTTTGTCGCCGTTTAGTTTTAAAAAAAAACTTAAGATTAACTTTAATGTAACTTTATAACTTTTTGAACGATTTTGCCACAAAACTAATGGCATTCAATCGGGAACGAAACTTGCGGATGGTCAAAATTTCAACTCGATCCGAGCCTCCGTTCGACCGCTATCATGAGCCAAAAAAGCTGAGCGACTTTCCGTTGCCTTGTTACGGGACTTTGTTAAAATGTAATTTCCATCTACATTACTTATCGGATCAAAATAAAAATAACATATTCGTGATCGGACGGACATTCTAAATGATTTGGCCACCTCAGATTTTGTCGCCGTTAAGTTTGAAAAAAAAACTTTCGATTAACTTTAATGTAACTTTTTAACTTTTTGAACGATTTTGCCACAAAACTCTACAGCAACCCGCCTAGGTGGTATGTACATGTGTGCAAAATTTCAGGTCGATCAGAGAAACGGTGCGACCTGTATCGAAGCAGTAACAGAAAAAAAAACAAAAAAAAACAGACATTCGAGCCATAAGAGTCAAGTGGAGACGCTCGCTACGCTCGCTCAATAAGTCTTTAAGGTCTTGACCGATTTAGCTGAAAATTTGTAAAATAGGAGAGAATGATATAAAATCCACCGCCATCTAGAGGACCTTGACATCATTTCTTTGGGAAATCTATTTTAACTCTTGATTACTTCTAGGTGGCAGTGCATAGTGACCAGAATTCTTGTGCGACTTTTCGTTGCCATGGTAACGCTACTTTTGTTAAAATGTAATTTCTACCTACACTACTTATCGGATCAAAATAAAATTAACATATTCGTGACCGGACGGACATTCTAAATGATTTGGCTACCTCAGATTTTGTCGCCGTTTAGTTTAAAAAAAACCTTTAGATTAACTTTAATGTAACTTTATAACTTTTTGAACGATTTTGCCACAAAACTAATGGCATTCAATCGGGAACGAAACTTGCGGAAAGTCAAAATTTCAACTCGATCCGAGCCTCCGTTCGACCGCTATCATGAGCCAAAAAAGCGGAGCGACTTTCCGTTGCCATGGTAACGGGACTTTGTTATAATGTAATTTCCATCTACATTACTTATCGGATCAAAATAAAAATAACATATTCGTGATCGGACGGACATTCTAAATGATTTGGCCACCTCAGATTTTGTCGCCGTTAAGTTTGAAAAAAAACTTTCGATTAACGTGAATATAACTTTTTAACGTATTAAACAATTTTGCCACAAAACTATACAGAAACCCGCCTAGGTGGGATGTACATGTGTGCAAAATTTCAGGTCGATCAGAGAAACGGTGCGACCTGTATCGAAGCAGTAACAGAAAAAAAAAAAAAAAACAGACATTCGAGCCATAAGAGTCAAGTGGAGACGCTCGCTTCGCTCGCTCAATAACTAGGAAAACGCTCAGTTGGACGCGTTGTTGAGCGAGCACCGGTACGTGCAACACGACCCGAGTACGACATTCCCATAATGTTACATACCAATAAGTCTTTTAGGTCTTGACCGATTTAGCTGAAAATTTGTAAAATAGGAGAGAATGGATAAAATCCACCGCCATCTAGAGGACCTTGACATCATTTCTTTGGGAAAACTATTTTACTCTTGATTTCTTCTAGGTGGCAGTACATAGTGACCAGAATTCTTGTGCGACTTTCCGTTGCCATGGTAACGTTACTTTTGTTAAAATGTAATTTCTATCTACACTACTTATCGGATCAAAATAAAATTAACATATTCGTGACCGGACGGACATTCTAAATGATTTGGCTACCTCAGATTTTGTCGCCGTTTAGTTTGAAAAAAAAAACTTTCGATTAACTTTAATGTAACTTTTTAACTTTTTGAACGATTTTGCCACAAAACTATACAGCAACCCGCCTAGGTGGTATGTACATGTGTGCAAAATTTCAGGTCGATCAGAGAAACGGTGCGACCTGTATCGAAGCAGTAACAGAAAAAAAACAGACATTCGAGCCATAAGAGTCAAGTGGAGACGCTCGCTTCGCTCGCTCAATAATCAAAGTAAATGATGTAACAAAAAGAGTGTAAAAACAGCACGAAAACAGTATTCATATTGTGAATCGGATCACTATTTAAGTCATTTCAATGTGTATAGAAAGAATTTTTCCTCCAATGCTTTTTAGTGCTTAATAATGGAGGGTCAAATAGGATTTTTTTTTTTTGGAAATGCTAACAATGAAAAAACCCAAATTCCGGGTAAATGCAAAGTCCTATTTCGCACCCCTGATTTTTTAAAATACTAATGGAAGCTTTCATGAACCCCGTACAATAGTTCTTTGTATTTAAATTAATTTCTTACGGATTTTCCGGGCAATGTTTGATGCCGGGCGTGAAATTTAATAAATAAGCGGGTACTCCAATAAGCAACATATAAACCACGATTTGTGACAAACAACCTATGTCACACGTTTAAGCTTGAAAAACAACAGATTTTTCACAAAAACAACCAATGTCCATTGATTTTTTTTTTACATTTAAGGCGTTGCATTTAGGTGACAGCTGTTCAGATCTTCCATGTTGGAACTACAGATATATCCTATAGAGCTTTCTAGAACACTACAAAAAATTATACTTTTTAAAAATATTTCACAAAAACAATCAATGTCCGAAACATTTTTGGCTTTTTTGTCTTTCTGGGAAATACTATGACAAAATATCATAGTATAAATAAAAACTATCATCAAGATACACAGTTAAAACCAAAAATTAGAATTTTAATAAATTAATTACGGATGGTATGAAGTTTAATTTGATCTCCTACAAAATTTGTTTTTTGGACATTGGCTGTTTTTTGTAATAAACGCCTCAATAATAGCTACGATATCCTTCTTTGGCATACAGACGGTAAGAAACGCGGAATCAATTCTACGATCCTTTGTAATTGAGAGGCCACCGCCCACCGGCAACTTAACTTAGAAAATACTTAAAAAGTTAAACAATTATAAAATCATCTGCCGTGAGCCTATAGTAAAGTCTATCCGCTGAAAGAAACAGCAGCCGGGGTTTTGGAAAGAACGGCCGTGAATAGATCCGAAATTGGTCAGCTATTAGCCACACAATGCCATAAAGGAGCCGAAGCATAGCGAAGGGTTGGACCTGCATGGCACGCGCCACGCTTTTGCGACTATCGCAGACAGGGTTGCCAAGGTTAAAAATAATAACATTAAAACAAGGGCGGGATAGATAGGGTGGTCACTGGTCAGTCATCTAGCAAAAGTGGCAACCGCGCGGGACAAACCGACGATGTCTAGCAAGGATTGCACAAAGGAGGATATAACACTTTACATGATTGCTTGTCAATCACTTCCATTGAAACCAAAATCTTTTCAAAAACCCGGCTGCTGCTTCTTCCAGCGAATAGACTGTAGAAGGTATAGTGACCAGGTATGTTTACTAACCTTATTACCGGACGAGGCGGACCCGGGCCACAACGGATCAAATGAGAGTACAATTCCGGAGTCACGTTCTCGCGATGGGTTCTGACCAGCAAGTCCATGCGTTGCCAGATTGGTTGAGTAGTGGTTCAGACCAAAGAAGTCAAACGTACCTGTACAGAAATAATTAAGTATGAAATCAAAGTGTAATTTTTTTTAAATTACAATTTGTGGGACTCGTTGGTGTTGCGGTGAGTATCTTTGCTTCCAATGCAGAAGGTCCAGGGTTCGATTCCCGCTAAAGTCAGAAGTTTTTAACTTCTGATTTGGACTTAAGTCCATCAGTTCTTGTCGTAGGAGTTTGTAAACGGTGACTTTGGAGCGTCCTAGCAACGAAGCACATAATAAATTCAGATTGTGCTGAATCAGTCTTGTTATTCTGGCGTTGATCTGCGGGTGTTTGCACTGTCCATACCACTGATTGCTATATTTCCCATTAAAAATATCGATCTTTGGTTGGTTATCGCTCACTTGTCGATTGCGTCGGGGCCTACAGGGTTGGCTTGGTCGCTTTGATTTAAAGTCCCCCACTGAAAATCAGTTATATAACTGAGTGGGTAGACTCTAAATACAATTTATTTATTTGATCTATTTATTTAATAATAATAGAAATAATATTATACAAAATAGTTTTGTGTATAGTTAGGCATTAAATAAACATAATGTAAAGTCCCATCATATAGGGAAATTAATTTGTTACTTGTTAACTTTTAACATAATAAATTGATTGATAAATATGTAATTAACATTACATTACATTTCATGCGGAGAGGTATTCATGGAGCGAGTAGAAACTTTTGGATATAAGAAATGATTTCATGTTTGACTTAAAAGTTAAAATTGAGGATGAGGTTCGTATATTGTTGGGTAAGGGCTAGATATTGTGGACCTTTCGAGAATAGGGTTAGTCTATGATTGGTGATGTGAATTTGGAGATTTGCTCTTGTAAAATGGGAGTGGACAGAGGTCTTCAGTGGGAAAAGGTTAGGGTAGGAACGGACGAATGTCCCGGCAGCTTGAATAAGGGAGCAGGCCAGAGTAGGTATTCCTAGCTCCTTGAAAAGCTCTCTACAAGTATGCCTCCTGGAAACACCAGCTAAGATGCGGACTGCTCTCTTTTGGAGGATGAATATTCTGGTCGCTTGGGTAGATGCGCCCCAGAAAAGAAGGCCATATGTTAAGGAGTGAACATGTGCAAAGTAAACCATTTTGAGTATATTAGGGTGAACGAGCTTATTGAGCTTCCTGAGAATAAAACAACCACTTTGTATTTTAGAAGCCACCTGGTTAATGTTGATTGATCAATCTAAAGTTGCTGTGATATTAAGTCCTAGCAATTTAGTGGAGTTGGTTTGAGTGATGCTTTGCCATCTAACTAGATTAGGGGGCTAGATTTAGGGGGGTTGAGGGGGGAGTGGAAAAGAAGTTATGTAGTCTTAGTTAGAGATATGGTTAAGAGGTTTCTATGACAGTATACATAAAATTGGTAAGCTTGATTGTTTACTAGTGGGGACATGGCAGCAGTTGAGTTTACTCCAGTCATCCGCAAATTGTGTAAGGGTGTCCTCGTCTAGGAAGTTGGGTAGGTCATTGGTGAATGGTGTGAAGACAAGGGGATCTAATATTGAGCCCTGAGGGACCCCAGCGACCAGTGTTTTGGGTTTGAAAAAGAGATTTACGTGCATATTGCAGTAAACTGGATTTCAACAGCCTGGTTGCGACCAGTCAAGTAAGAAGCCCACCACTTGTGTGCCATTCCTCTGATACCCAAGGTTGACAGTTTGGCGAGAAGAATACTGTGGTCGATGGTGTCTGAAGCTTTGCTTAGATCGTAGAACATTCCCACGGCATGCTCCCCTTTATCCAAAGCAGAGTAGAGGAGTGAAAGAAAGCTGGAGAGAGCAGTGATGCTTGATTTTTTTAAAAGCCGTGTTGGCTGGGAGATAGCAAGTTGTGGTAGTTGCAAATGGAGAGTAATCGATCGTGCATGATTAGTTCATGTATTTTAGAGAATAATGGAAGGAGGGAGATAGGCCTATAGTTGTTAATGTCGGATTTCTTCCTTTATGTTTGTAAATGGGAATTACTTTTGCTAGTTTAAGTTTGGAGGGGAAGATACCAGAAGAGAGGAATTTGTTTATTAAAAAGGCTAGGGGAATTGTGATTAAATGCATACTGTAATGTACCCAGACAAAGTAGGAACTATGTTTAAGTAGGTGGTATATTCACAGGCCACGCCTTTCTTCCTAAGATTGCCTGTTGTATAAACTGCACTCCAGGTGATGTAATAACTGCATATGTACTAAAGTAAGTTGGTAAAGAAGGAGCGTTTTCCGACGCCATTCCCTTGTGGATTCTGAGAAGTCCTGTTCCATTTCATCAACCATGTATTAATTAACCTATTATACATAACATTAGATTAATGTGTTATACATTCTACATCCCACTACAACGTACAGCGGTGTGTAAGGACACCATGGTGTCGACGACAGAAAATTGAAGGTCTTGTTAAATATTCAAAACGTAATTTCGAGGCCTAGGGCCTAGGCAAGATACGACGCCATTTTGTGAATGTGATTTCGTGATTTTCACAATGTCTACAATTGGATCAATGGGGTCTTACGATGCAGCAGAAGAAACATGGGCAGAATACATGGAGAGTTTTTGCAATTTTATAACTTGTAACAAAATTGCAACCCTTTTTTAAATTTTTTTTAAAATTACTGTGGTATATCGCTCACCGCCTATGCGTGTCCTGATAGTAATTTTTTTTTAAATCTTCATTTTCAGATCTTCTGAATACGCTGAAACTGGGTCTTTATAAAATTTGCACCAAATCGAGTTTAATTAATAACATTCTTATAAATGCCACTTAAAATGAAACTCGGTCTTCATTATTTACCTTTGATATATTCAACCCAGTAGGGATCAAACTCTGGTAGGCGAGAGCGGGCTCGACCTTCTGCCAAGCTGTTACGTCCAATGCGCTCAATCATGACTGGCGGATAGTTGCCCGTGTTGCTGTATATTGGGTGAGCAAACCAACCAAACTGAAAAGATAACACATTTCATATTGGTTCTTACATTTAACAAACAATGATAACTATTGCCGTACTTTGCCGTTTATATTTAAATGTGGGGTGTAAAAATAGTGTATTGACAGAGAAAATAATGTAATTCAATTCGTACAACAAATCACAAGGGATACATTCAATACTGTTGAAGAGTTATTTCCTCTGATAGATGAAAAGCTAGGAAAAGTGTCTCGAAAATTTGCAGTCTAGTATTATAACGTGCATAATATTATTATAAAAAATTTAAAACACATTATATGCATGTATTTGACTCTGGTTGTTTTTTTAACGCGTTTTACGAACTCAATTCCTTTATTTTCTAATAAGATAATTCTAAAAAATTCCAAATAAAATCACCTATATATGGGGTGACTAACATTCGATAGCTCAATCTGCGTATACCCGTCAAAACAGAAATTTAATCACATCCACAAATAAAAAAACAAATTGTATACTTTTGCCCTCCGTCTTAGATTTTGGGGTTTCCGAATATAACATTTTGGTTTTTCAGCACCTGAAATTAGTCTCATAAAATGAAAATCAATACAATCAGACCATAATCGAAGAAAAGTTAATTTTTGGCTGTCACCTTGAATTGAAAAAGTTCCTGGTTTAACTTTTGCGTCGACTTATATCCTTGAATCACCTGTACTGTAGATTATGCCCAGTCATCATGCCTAGTGTCATGCTTTTATAAATAAAGTGAAGTATTACTCGGTTCTCCAGCTATGCCGCAGGAATATAAGTAATATGCAGCCATGTTGGATTGTGTTTGCTTTTGTATGCCTTAATCCGTTTTATATTTATTATTAGAAATATGAAATAAAGTTCAAAATGGTTTTATGTTTATAATTTTGCCGTAAATCTATTTTCAATCGAGATATATCACAATGTATGCTAAATAAGTAAAATATCACTTATCGTCATGTTCGTTAGTGAGTAAAATATTTTGCGCCCATCAGTCTTAAAAAAGCAGACAAAATATTGATGTCTCAAAAATCAATTGACGGCCATTTTGGTTTTTGAGAATTTATATTTTTGAAATATTTTTGACAATATGCAAAACCGTATCGCTACCAATAGTTATAACAGTAACATACCAAAATTCGTTTAAAAACTCCGTAAAAAAATAATTAAAATTCAAAATTCATATTTCACTGGAGAAAACTCTATGGGGACCCCATTTTTAGGCTGCCCCGAAAATTGATCCTTACACTCATACCTATCAAACTGGTAAGTTTATTGCCTGTATCACATATTATCTTACTAGTATGCGCTAAACTGTGTAGCGCTATCTTACGCCACACTACTTTTCGTGTTGTCTTTTGGCGGGAAACCAGATTCAAATTTTCCACGTTAAATATTGACAAAAGTAAGTTCACAAAATTATTATTATTATTATTATTATTATTTTTTAGATGCTCTTGTTAACATATTCGAGATCAAGAATGAAGGCTAGTTCCCTATTGTTAAGACTTGTAATTTATTAACTTACGTTGAACATCAAACTGGTATAGGCTGCCTCTCGGTTTTCAGTTGAGTTAATTAGAGGTTCTACCCATTCACTGTTGAGTGTGATGCTTATTTTGCCTGAAACAATTAATATAGTCAGTGTTTACATTGTACAATAATTTCTCAAAGCAAAGGGACATCACACTTACAAGTCGTGCTTAAGCTCTTCCTTATCCTTATCTTGTCCATCATTTCCTCCGATTGGACACTGGACTGTCAAATGTCCATCCCTAGGATTTGTTTGCATAAATTCACTCAAAATCAATTAAACCTCTAACTAAGAGCTCACTTTTTCAGTATTATATTTTATTCCACTCACGATCAGTAGCACGACTTAAATAAAGCCTTCTCAGCTCATAATCCTGTCAAATAAGAATTTTTGGAGGAAAAAATTGCGATGTCGCTGAATTTTTGCAGAGACCTTTCTTAAAGGATACTTATCAACATACTAAAACTCCCCTACAATCGGACTGGAGCTTCGGCCGCCATATTGGAAAATGGCGGCCAAAAAGTGTTTGTTATCGAATATCTCCAAATTTGTTTGAGATAGACAAAATATCTCAATTGCAAAAATATTCCCCAATTAATTCTATACAAAACAGGTGTCTTCTATAGTTTTGATAGGGGCAAAGGTTACGTCACAAAATCGTGGAAATCCGCTGGTACTCCAATAAGCAACATATAAACCACGATTTTGTGACGTAACCTTTGCCCCTACCAAAACTATAGAAGACACCAGTTTTGTAGGGAATTAAATGGGGAATATTTTTGCCATTGAGATATTTTGTCTATCTGAAACCAATTTGGAGATATTTGTCAACGAACACCTTTTTGCCGCCATTTTCCAATATGGCGACCGAAGCTCCAGTCCAATTGTAGGGGAGTTTTAGTATGTTAATAAGTATAATATAAGGAAGGTCTCTGCAAAAATTCAGTGACATCGCAATTTTTTCCTCCAAACGTCAATATACGATCTTATTTGACAGGATTATCAGGCGCCTTTGTAAGTTTCTTTCAAAGGCGCCAGGTCCGGCCAAAGCACCCACAAGATAGATCACAAATCATCGTCACAAACGGTAGTTCTTGCACCCACACACATGCAGAACTGAATGGGTTACGCAAGAGTTATTTTTCAATGTGACAGAAGGCGAAAGCGCGCGTTAGATAAAAGATGTCGGCGCATGCGCTATCTACCGAAAGAGCGAGACTCTAAACCGGGGGATCGTCGCTTCGATTCCGGCCACCGGCAGTCCTGTCTGAGTTTTTCTCAGTCGTAAAGGGTTAATAGGCCATCGCCGGTTGGTATTACGCTCTATCAACTATAATATTTAATAAATATTTTTTTTTCCCGCAGGGTTCGCAACCCACCCTCGCTCGTGTTTCAAGCTTTGTGCCTCTTGCTAATTGCCGGCGACATCCAAGTCAACCCTGGCCCCGAGACCTCTATTGTACAGTAGACCCAATTAATGTTCTACTAGGGTAGGCCTAGGTTAGGCCTGGGTCTACGATACAACTAAACCCCAATTTAATACATTTTCCCTTTCATTCAAGGTTTAGCGAGTCTTGATTACATTCTAAATAATGAAACATTTCGTTAAAATTTAGGTTTAACGCCATGTCTTGCATCGAATTTATCCTCACGTCTTCCGCCATCTTTAAACGACACGACTACCATCTATATTTAACTTTTTTGCCCAATAGACGATTTTCAAAATCACCAGCGCCCTCTATATCGCGCGCGCAAAGCATTATGGGAGAAAGGGCATTTACACCCTTGATTTACACGCTAAATGCCATATGCTTGGGTGTGTGGAGAACTGCGTTTCCAACAATGGCGGTGCAGTCAGCCACAATCCCAATCATATGGCATTTAGCATGTAGCAAGGAGGAAGGAATAATGTAAGGAGGCAGTGTGGCGTCGTCAAAACCATAGCCACTTTGAACGACAATGGTGGTCGGCGAAAGCCTCGAACCCAAAGCAAGGTCGTCGGTATTATTAAAGCTCTTTGTCAAAGCTATGAACATTCCAAACAAACAAAATCGCAGCACATCAACAAAAATTACATTTCACCTCTTAATTATTCTATCTCATATTAATACAAGAGTTATTATCAACGTATTAAGTATAATACCAGCTGTTTCAGTGCCGCCATAGTAGTCGCCATATTGGTC
This sequence comes from Sweltsa coloradensis, assembly GCA_024449915.1. Taxonomy (NCBI): domain Eukaryota; kingdom Metazoa; phylum Arthropoda; class Insecta; order Plecoptera; family Chloroperlidae; genus Sweltsa; species Sweltsa coloradensis. Next base: position 28,536 of record JAMZAV010007444.1, read on the forward strand.
AGCACCAACGAGAAGGAGTAAATACTGCGAAAAACTCGATCAGAGACGTTCAAAACGGCCACGTTCATTTGTACAGCCACAGATAGCGCATGCTGTCTCCTTACATTATTCATACCTCCTTGGTTAATGCACCATTCTCCCATAATGCTTTGCAACGGAGCGCGCATGCGCAGTTAATCTGAAAATGGTCTTTTAGCAGTGTCTCGAGCCAACACTTTTGGTAGGTCGCGACATACGTATTCCCTCCCCTGTTATAAAAAATGAAACTATATAACAGGTAGTAACGTTATAAATATAAATCATTGGACTTTTTCACTGTAAGTTAACAAAATATTTATTTTAAGTGTATTTCGTTTTCTTTACAGAAATCTTTATAAAACAAAATTAACAATTAAAAACATGGTTTTTTAATTGTTAATTTTGTTTGATAAAGTTTTCTGTAAAGAAATCGAAATATCACATTAAAATAATATTTTTTTAACTAACAGTGAAAAAGTCCAATGATTTATATTTAAACCTACCTGTTGTTGTTCTCGAACTCATCACTGTAGAAAAGGTAGGCCCGGGCGTGCGCCATGAGGATGGTTGTGCGCTGCCAAGTAGCACGTACGTATACCTACCCTGTTGTTGTTCTCTAAAACTCATCACTGTAGACATGGTAGGCCGGGCGTGCGCCATGAGGATGGTTCTGTGCGCGGCCAAGTGCGCACGTAGTATTACCTACCCTGTTGTTGTTCTCTGAACTCATCACTGTAGACATGGTAGGCCCGGCGGGGCGCCATGAGGATGGTGTGCGCTGCCAAGTACGCACGTACGTATTAACTACCCTGTTGTTGTTCTCTGAACTCATCACTGTAGACATGGTAGGCCGGGCGGGGCGCCATGAGGATGGTGTGCGCTGCCAAGTAGCCCCCCTCACCGCTCAGTCCAAGAGCTGGGGCGGGGCTGTCTTCGCGTAGCCCTTGGTCGTCTCCTGAGGCTCGTTGAAGGTGATCCCCCATTTTACCTGCAGGGCAGTAGACTCATTTAAACATTTAAATTTGGGTGAGCAAAGCGAAGACTTCAATTTCATGACCACACAAAAATATTAGCTTGGGTGTTTTTTTTGGTTTTTTTAAGTTTTTTGTCCCTTGTTCGCGCTCCACAGGGGGAAACGGCATATTATGCAATTTTTTATGGAAAAAATGGAGGGGACCTTAGAAATCTTAGATCTGCCGAGTTTATGGGTACAATCGAAGAAAAATATTTTTCATGAATATTTTCTTTTACGAGGGTCTTCAAAGTCCAACTCGCTACCTTCCCGTGGTTTGGCCTGTGAGTAGGGGAGAGTGTATTCCCCAAAAAATAAGGGCGAGCTCTGGCCGGTCGGGGTGCGTGTTGCAAAGAGGGCTCTCGCGCAACTTTTTATCACACCTTTCATCATTCAAAACAGCCTTACTCATATTTATTTTTTCATTTTACTTTTAAGTCTCCATACTTGCCGGCCCTCTCTGCAAACGAGCACTCCTCGTTCCCACCCAGTTAAAAACCCCTCCTATCCAAAAATCCCCACACCTCCCATTAACCCCCCCCGTCTTCCCTTACGTTCCTCCCATTAGAAAGAAGAAAAAAATGGTGGTAATTCACAAAATTTTGGAAAATAAAATTGGAAGATTCCAATACAATTGACAGGGCACTGATAACTCTACTGTTGAGTGCCCTTTAAAACAACATTTAAATAACCAACTAACGATTTTTTACGATTTTGAATGTGATATTTTCGTGATATTTAGCACGCGACCGGTAAAACGGCTAATCCGATCTTGATGAAACTTTATGAGAACGTTTGAAATAAATGGAATGAAATGTGTTAAGATTTTGGGAACAATAGAAGAAAATATATTCATAGAAATCGTATTTTAACGATTTTTTCCCCATTTTTAATGCAAAATTCTCGTGATTTTTGGGCCGATTTGACCAAAAAGGGTTTAGGTTACAACGTTTATTTTTTTACATGGAACTGTAATGGTGATGTAGTACCTTTTGAAACAAAAAGTTGAAAAAGTTAGCCAAGAATTTATAGAAATAAAGATATTAATTTTTTACTCTTTTAACAAGGGGTCCTCCCATTGACAAAACCAATTCATTGTCAAATCGGACAGAAATTGACTGATTTACGGTAGTTTATTTAACTTTGAGCGGGATTTTCGGGTGCAATTTTTACACTCTTTTATGAACCAAAACGGGAAATGTCACTGTCAATCATCACTTCTAACTAAAGAGTAGACGTAGGCAGTAGAAGAATTGCTCTGTTGTGCAGTTCATGTTTTTGCCAAAAAATTAACAAAGGCTAACCCCTTTACAAAATTTGTTAATTTAGAATCCGTTTTTAAAACAAATATTTCTTTAAAATATTTAAAAACGACTCCAATTGACAAATAACCAAATTGTCAAATCGGACAGAAATTTACAGATTTACGGAAGTTTTTAACTTTGA
>JAMZAV010007445.1:0-32323 GCA_024449915.1 Sweltsa coloradensis
CAATACGGTAGGGGGCCGTTTTAATATCGCTTTTTAAAATGGTGCTTTGTAAATGCTGATTTGAGCTGTTTTTTTATGTTTACCGCTTTACCATTTAACCATGGATATTTAACATTATATTTAAAAGAGATGATCAGACAACAACCTATTTTTTTCTGATCTGACTATACATAATAAATTTTATGTAAATACATATTTTGATGCATATTTATATGTGTTTAGAATAAGTATACTTTGAATAATGTACTCAATTATTTCATTATGAAAAAAGTTTTCCTCGTATATCTCAAAACTATAAAAAGTGACTTATTCCCTTTTCACAACAACTGATTCAATTAGTTTCGGCCAAAAAGAGGAAAAATAATTTAAATATTATACATTTTTATATATTTTGCAAAACGATAATTATATTTTGTCACAGTCGTAAATATTCGTTGGTGTTTGGTGGAGGTGCCGGGTTTCAATTGAATTGGTCATTGGATTGCATTTTAATATATTGTTTTGCATCTCATACGACTTTATTTAATGTTCAGCACAGAAACATACAAACATAAAGCCATCATTTATGTCTATTTTTTTCGAACAGAAGTCTTAAAAGCAAATTTATTAGAATCACACATACTTTTAAATGATTCCAATAATGCACATTAATTTATTCATGTAGAATAAACTTAAGATATTGTAGAAGATACGAATAGAACGCACTTACCTCAAAAAGTTGAAGTTATATAGAAGTGTAATCAATATTGTACTTTATTCTTTAGGCCTACTATTATTTAGCATCAGCAAGATCGCTCAAGGGCTCATGCCCCTTTCAGCATGTTAGCATTACATATCAATAATAATGGTACAAAGATTTCCATTTCCAATATTTTCATACATAAATCATTGACCACATTTTATTTGCTCGTATTTGGTGGAGGTGCCGGGTTTCAGGTGTATTGTTTATTGGTCGCCCAGACCCAGGGAGCTGAGGGGTGGGGGGAGCGGGGAAGATATTCAGAATTGAGAAGAGGGAAATATATTTATTTGAGTTTTGCTACCATCTGTGTTGTCTTATACAATCTCCATAAACCCTCTTAAGTAATTTTGTATGTATACATTTCTGTATCAATGGCTGATTGTTTGTAGGTATCCTGAATTCTGGTGTTGAAAATATTCAATACCTAATAATTATTTTGTAATGGAATTGTAATAAAGACTGATATCCAAAACCTAACAAAAAACTTGTAAAAATACAGACAAACCTTACGCACTTGAAAGGATTGAGATCTCAAATAAGGGTCACATACTCATGTACAAATGCTACCCATCGAAAGAAACATTCATCTATTCATCATGATTGTCTTCTAATATTCGGCTGCCAATTTATTATTTTAGTAATTCCTTTTCCATAATTTGTAGTTCCATATTCTTGTAGCGTCTCGATTTGCTGAATAATTGCAAATAATATTTTGACAAGCTTTGTAATGATGAAGTCAGTGGGCGAAGTGAATGTATACGTAGAAGGGTACATGAGCTTGGTACTTTTTTTACATCTCAATCCTAAATAGAGTGCATGTAGGTTTTACTGTATTTTTACAAGTTTTTGCTATGTGTGTCATTTCGACACAAATAATACCAGTTTTATACTAGTTGGCTAAAAGTTACGGATAGCAGTTGAGGATTATGAGTCGGATATTGTAATGTATATGGATTTAGCTATTCATATACATTTTCTAAGTTAAAATGAATACTTCTATTAGATTCGATGTGTGAAGAGTAACGTTTTGAGAGAGTCTGACGAGAAGCTAATGTGCGAACACGGAAACGTGAGCTGTGTGAAGCTGAGGTGAATAAGGGAGTTACTGTGAAGCTAAAGCATGAAGGTGTAAATGAGCAGTCTTGGGGAGGAACGCGTTCCTTTTTCAGGAAATTTTGTAGGAACGCGTTCCTTTTCTTAGATCATGAACTTGTTACGTCAAAGTTACTATTTCGTGGGAACTTGGAACGAATTACACTTTCCTTTATAAGTTCCTTTCGCGGTCGTAATCCCATCGAATTCCAGTACCTGATATCGTAAACGGCAGAATGAAAAATATCTTCTTACATCTTGTGTTTTAGTAAATGACACCACCCTCGTCAGATGACCTGGGAAGCAATTTAATAAATAGAAGAAATGATAATTTAACTCCTATCATATTTATTGGATGAGCGAAGCGAAGATTCCATATCACTACACTGAAGAAAAAAATCCGTAATGTATTTCCTTTTTTTTTTCTTTTCTTTTTGTATTTTTATGTGTTTGAATTTTGTTAACACGATTCCGGCTAAACCGATACTCCAATTGCGATGAAATTTTCTGGAGGCCTTCGAAATCTTTTACCTTGGAACTGCACGGTTCGAAAAATCAATCGAAAAATTGTTTTTCATGAAAATTGCAATTTTTTTCACAGAACCTTAATTTTATGAATTAATATATTCGTGTGAAATTTGAGCGCAATCGAAAAAATATTTGTTATGAAAATCGCAATTTTACGATTTTTTAAATTTTTAAAACATTTTTCGACTTTTAACACCTTCATGCTTTTTCCGATTATAATGATTTTTTCATAGAACCTTACTTTTATGAATTAATATATTCGTGTGAAATTTGAGCGCAATCAAACAATTATTTCTCGTAGTAATTGCAATTTTACGATTTTGCTATGATGCTGCGATAATGCTAAGGCTTTTACAATTTTCATTTTTTTTTAAGTGAAAGGTGTTTTAGATTTAAAAAACAATGCATCTAAATATTTATTAGACGGATTTTGTAATTTTTGTTGTGTTTGATAAATATGATTTTTTTCCTTTGCTTTGTTGGAAAATGTATGTTTTTTGTAACAAATCTATATTTCTCATATTTTAATTAAAATACTATCTCATCAAAAAAGTGTCTGATAAATTTGTCAGAATAATACTTGTGAGCACATTAAAGAAGAAATTATCCTTTTATCTTTAAAACTGTAGAAGAAATAGGAAAAAGGTTAGCAAATGTGCTAGAATAAAAATTTTGTGATAATAGCAATTAAAGTTTACTTATGTTGATTTTTTTGGTAAATTTCAGTTAGCCTAAAGGTTCAGTTTATTTATTTTACATGAATTCACTGGCTAGGCTTCTTTAAAATTGACTAAAATTGTTATGAATAACACTTTATACAGACCCATAGATTAGGCCTAATATCAGTACCGGTAAGCTATTTTCCCATGCAAAATAGCATGCAGCGCTCAAGAAAAAATCAATAAATAAAAAATAAACTTAAAAACAATATTTTTTGTGTTTTATTATTAGAACAATAATAATGCAAAATTGCTGGTTTTTCATACATTTTCAGTGAAACAACCCTTTAAACAATTACACTCATCCAGCAACGCGCCTGAAAAAGCGTTTGCGAAGCTCCCTAGTTATTATTTAAATCAGTGATGGTATAAGGAACGTAATGAGAACTAAGTTCCTTTTGAGGAACGAGGAATGTCTCAGTTCCTCTTTAGGCAGAAGTAAATTAATTTTTCAAAATTCCTTTTTTGGGGGAACGTGCCCAAGACTGTGAATGAGGAAATGTCGTTTTGGAGTTGAGAGAAGACAGAAGCAAGAAAAGAGAAGAACAAAGACACCTGGAAACGTGTGTTCAAGCCTATACCAGGTACTTACATAACAGACGAGGGAATATTTGGTGAGCGATATATGGTTGTTTTTATTTTTATATATAAATTATTATAATTTATTTTATAACTGTCTGAAATAGGGGGATTTAGTGGAGAATCGAATTATGGTTACCCTGAGAATGCACAATCTTAGGCAAGGATAAGAGTAGGTTTGTAGGACATTATAGTGATCCCCAAAAGTGAGAACCACATCACTTATACTTATTTATTTATTTATTTATTCGATTCGATCATGTCGCAGTCGCTCTATTTCACAACCAAATTGTGACAGCTAAACAATAAGTATAGCAGAGTGCTCTCATTAGTTTTTTTCCGACCAATTGACGTCTTCAATCATTTTTTCATGATACCCTGCGATGAAAAGCGAATGTGTTTCCATATTCTTACCTAGTTAGTAACCATTTTATGTTGGGGCTATGACCTTGAATAAGTTTCCCGGGAAAATATCAATGTCAAATCCCTTACTTGTTTTATATTGTTGATAAATATCTGAGCCTAGGTGACTGTGTCGAGCGGCTCTGCGCTTGCTGCACCTGACCTTGAGACAACATAGATTGACCGGATGAGTAATACATATCAGTCTAGACCATTCCCCGAACCAGATTATCTCACTTGTCGCACACTATCACAAGGTCATAGGGATTATTGTTACTCGCTTCTACCAACTATTTCCCAAACCAGTCAAGAAATCTTCACGCTTCGAATATTTATTTCCGAATTCAATAAATTTCCTGTTTCCTGTTTATAATCCTCACAGGCTATCTATGAGGGTCAAACTTGATCACCCTAAGATTGTGTTCTGCTTGTTGGTGTACAAGGTTAGCCGCTGTGGGAAGACACGTGATGGAGGGGTATATAAACCCTGTTAAACCAGAGAGTCAGTCAACACTACCAGAGTCTTCTCTCGACTACTACACACAAGCAACCATGTTCAGCAAAGTCGTCATCTTGGCAGTCGTCGCTCTTGGCGTGGTAAGTCACTACACTTGTTTTATTATACCATTACATGTTCATAGTTGGACTAAGGTCCAGTTTTTCAATGTCCAGTTAAAGTGGCAAGTAAATTTAACTGCCTGGTAACTTGTAATCACTATTGCAACCACCAATCAGAAGCCTTGTAAATATTTACTTCGAGGACTTACTGATTGATAAATTTTAATTAGACAACATGGAAATTCTGGACCTTACAAGACGAGAACGATGATTTGTCATTCGATTTAATTAATCGGGAGACACTCCTGTAGGTTTATTTTTTTTTCATTTTTAATACAATCCAGAAAAATAAACTATCCCGTCTGAGGTTTTAATCCGGGTCACCTACCCCCGGTCGGGATAGATTGTAAATTTCTGAATTTGTATTACAAAATTATTTGTCTATTTATTAATAACAGTTATCATTAAAAATCAAATATAGCTTCCGAAAATTAACAAAATAATAAATATATTTAAGATTATTTTACTGTTCAAAGTTTTACATATTTCCCGAGATGAAATAAAGAAATATGATGTCAACTCTATTTACAAGAGCAGTTACTTGTAAATTAAATTCTATCAACATTATCTAATACCATACTATAGCCTTTTGCTGGTTATGAAGACTTGAAGTTTTTAAAAATAACTTTGTTATGATTATCGATATCATCATATATTCTTCTTTATTTTATAAATTATTGAAAATGTTGAATGTTGTTGTTGATTGAAGTTTTATTTTCGATTTAATATTTATTTTATATCCTTTTTTTCTCAATCTATTCACGGAAACAAAATGCTTTTTCGTTTTATTTGTACGATTTAAAATAACTTAAATTTGTATATGTATTTTATATTTTTAATCTTTCTTTCATATTTTCCAGGTGATGGCCGATGATGCTAGGGTAAGTTTTGGAGGCAAACACATTCTTATAGTAGTAGTATGTTAATTGAGATTTATTGAGGTCAATATAATACCACCCGGATTCATGGTTAATACTTACCAGGGCGCTTCGCTAACGCTTTTTCCAGCCGCGTTGATGAATGAGCTTTTGAAAACAATCGTGAAAGTACGATTTATAAGATAATATTTCTTCAAATGTCTCTAAACTCATAACATATATAATTTTAGTGATTTTAAACGTTACCATAAAGTTTCATAAAGATCGGAGTAGCCGTTTGCCAAATATCACAAAAATATGTCATTAACGATCGAAAATTTTTGTAAAAGTACGATTTTTGGATGAGCGTAGCGAGCGAAGCGAAGATTCCATTTCACTACACTGGAGAAAAAAATCCGGAATGTTTTTTTTTCTTTCTTTCTTTATCTTTTTTTTGTATTTTTGTGTGTTTGTTAACACGATTCCGGCTAAACCGATACTCCGATTGCGATGAAATTTTATTAGGCCTTCGAAATCTCTGAACTTAGAACTGCCACGTTTTTGAGCGCAATCAGGAAATTTTTTTCTTATAAAAAACGCAATTTACGATTTTTTTCGATTTTTTAAAAATTTCTTCGACTTATAACACCTACACGCTTTATCCGATTGTAATGATTTTTTCACAGAACCTTAATTTCATGAATTTATATACTCGTGTTAAATTTGAGCGCAATCGAATAATTATTTCTTATGAAAATTGCAATTTTACGATTTTATATTTTTTTTAAATTACTATTTATTAAAAAAATTAAGTTATTTTTTTTTAAATTTAATTTAAAAAAAAATTCGACTAAGCAATAATTTTTTCACAGAACAACAGAAAATCCGCGTAACACATGGCAGCTCAATGCACCAATTACGCTCATCCAACAACGCGGCGGGACTTAAGCGTTTTCCTAGTCATAAGAAATATTTAATCGATTGTAAACCTACCCAAAAACGTGGCAAGTCTTAGTTCAGAGATTTCGAAGGTCCCCTTAAATTTTCATCAAGATCGCATAAGTCGTTTGCCCGGTAGAGCGCGAACAAACAGACAAAAGTACAAAAAAACAAAAAAACAAAACACTTGAGCCAAATTTTTGAGGGGTGAGTGAAATTGAAGTCTTCGCTTCGCTCATCCAAAAATATATACGTAGGCTACAAGTAACAAATATATATTAAACCCAAGAAAAATTAATAAAAAAATACTGTTGTGTGCACATGTTTAGCCTAGACGTTTCACGTATGTCCAACGTCTAAGCAAAATAATGCACTAAGTAATGAATTTTCTGATCGAAATACCCATGCAGTTAGTAATTAAAAAATTATACTTCTTACTAGTCTACTTATCGAACAAATGCAGAGGGCTGTCTGCCTGAGTTTGAAAACAAGAAACATTTACGATTAGAAACCTCACACTAGTGAGTAATAATCTAAATATTAATTTATATCTTTTAGATCAAGACGTGTAACGATTGTTGCCCAGAACTTGCCTCCATTGTGACTGGAGATTCGATCACGAAATGCAAGAAAAACGAGGTAAGCTACCATTTAAATATTGTGAAATTGTTAACTTCTAACGAACTAATTTCTATCAAATATTGATATACCAAAATTGTATGTATCCATTGTGACCGATGAGAATTTATGTGGAAATAATTAGAAGTATTCAAATTGTCAACATCGAATTTTTAGATAGTGTATTCAGTAACATTTTCACAAAATTACATAAGGTTTTATACACATGGAACATGTGACTACTTGTGGGCTCGTGAATAATCAAGTGATGGATATGATAGTGATTTCATATATAATAATAATTTTATAATATATTTAATTAAAAAAAATTAAAGTTAACAAGTTCCTATAAATATTTGTCAAATCATACGTCAAACCCATCTGCTGAGTTTCATAAGAAAACCCTTTCCTGCATCCATGCTGTGTATCAGACAGCACAACTCGTCGCCTCAAAAATGTCCGTCCAATTGTCTAGTACCAATCTACCCATCATCTTACAAGCCACCGACATAAATGACTCGGGTCCTATAGTTTTCAAGTACTCCTCTTCGATTTGTAATAAACGCCTTAGAACAATACTTAGCATCAGCCTTTTCTTGATCACTGACAAAAGCCCTTCTTCTCCCCTCAAAGTAGGAATTTCTACCCTTCCTTTTTCCTTCAGCATACTTCAACATTCTACTCCAACTAATTTTCTTGTATATCTTTCTTATCTTTATTAAATACGCTAGCTGTGTTTATTCTTGAGCATTTTATCGATTGACATAATTTTTCAAATTATTTTTGTGAAAGAGTAATATTCTTCGTCTCTACATTTCAGTGCAGAATTCAGTGCATTTTCACCGAGAACTCTCTGACGACCACAGTAAGTTGGACCTTATTTCATTATGCTCTTAATTTAAATTTGAGTATTATTATTTCTATTACGTTCCATATTATTCTACCAACACTCACATCATTGAACAATACGACTTGTTGGTTGGGGTCTTGACTTGCGCGAAGCGTTGCTGATTCGAATACTTTGAGCTTAGCATGTAATTTCATGCAATTGCCGATCTACAGTTGCAGTTGTGTATTTCAGGCTGACAATAAGACCACTGTGAGTCTGACTGCAGTGAACACTGCTCTGGATAAACTCACCACCTGGAACTCGACCGTCATTGCCAGTGCCAAGGCAAAATGTACCGCAACTGCCCGTAAGTATAACAGCTATATAATATACGGGTTCTCAGCATTTGTTTACGTTAGTTTCGTCATGTTATTGTTAGTCCCCTCCAAAAAATTAATCGTTAATTTGGTAAAAAAAAAGTACTGACTGGTAAATCAATATAATCCCTTCATTCTATCTTTCAACTAAGATGACTCAATAAGTCATATTTGTTTTGGTCGGTAAAAATTATTTTTACTTGTGTATTTATTTGTCACTCTCTTGTTTTTCTATGTCAACTGGGCGGATTAATATTAAGACAGTAAATTTCTCACATAAAGTTTATTTATTTTTCGATAGAAATAAATCTGAATCAAAAGTAAAATTGTTTTACTTCTAAAGACAATTATTCACTCATTCTTAGTAAACGAGGCAGTATTTTGTCTAAGAATGTTTGATGTGCGGTCGAACATAAAAATATCACAATAAGAATGCAGCCTACTAACGTTATGTTAAATCAACATTCACAACAATGTTTGCCTCTGATCTCTGTAGGTGACCAGTTGTAACGGCAGCAAAATAACGCTACCAATACTCCCACTAACATTACAAATACATTTTACTGCTACCTGACTCGAAAAAGGCCGACTTCAGATACCAATCTTGTTTTCTTTAATTTTTATATTTTACTACCTTTATTTTGGTGGTTAGCTAATACATAATATTATACTATCCACACATGGGAGAGGTATTAAAGCACTAACATTTCATGTTTTGTCAACAGCGGTCGTCAAAGGAAAAAAATGCAACTCGGGATCTCGACAGGTGTATCTTTGCTTGGTGAATGCTTTGGCTCCAGTGAGTATCCATATACAAACATCGATTTCCTTATTAGATTCACCAACTAGCATCAAAATTCATATTTAATAGGTTAATAAGTAGGGTCATAGAATTGTAGGTGATGTAGGAGATGTCTAGTATGGTTCGACAAAATGCTCCACGAAAACCATAAACTATTTCTCAATAATAAGTCTTATAAGTTATAATACATCTGGAAAACTTATTTTGTGTTGTACTTATTTTGAAACTCCTAGGAACGGTAGGTTATGGGCCCAATGGTATATTGCCTTGGACACTCCACTTTCGTGCATTACAATTTAAAATCAATGCGGTATATTATTTGATATCAATGATCATATTATATTTATATTTCATATCACTTATCACTTATTAGACAATCAAAGAAAAGCGGTAGGCCTAAGCCAGAATACAATTATGTTAATGTAACGCAATAAATTAATCCAAAAATTGCTTCTTCCATTTTCAATATTAAGTTTCAAATCAGGGAGTGTAATTGTACACATGTGTTCATTATGCATTCATAGGCAGCAACATGAATTATTCCTGCATTTTATAATAATCACAATCATGTATCTCTTTACTTCAGAGCTGCCCAAGCCCAGTTGCTGCCAAATGCAATGGCGTCATGAAGAAGGCACCCAAGACCACCACTTCCAAGACAACAACCGTATCGTCTACTACGTAAACGATGCACAGCAATAATACAAGCTCCACCACCACCAAAACTATCTGGACTAAATCTCATAGCTGTGTGCGTTTTCTCACTTATTTGCAATATTATACATTTGAACTGAGCAATAAAATATAATCACTGCTTACATTTAATTGATTATTTATGCATTTTATCACAACATTTCAATTTACTAGCCACAAGTGGATTGAAAAATTATTTAGATGTGAAGATTTTATATTTTTTATATCCTTATCCCATTTAAAGTTTAAACAAATCCATTTATTTGGTCAAAATGTGCTGCGAAAGAGGAACAATGGGGCATTGTCTGCTGAGGAAAAGAAACCCTTGTTATTTTGTTGGGGGGGGGAGGGGGAAACCTATCCAGGGTGCAATGCATGCCCCTCTTCAGGTTTACAACTAGGTGTATTGGAATTAGGAGAATTGTGAAGGCAGACTATGTCCGAGGACTGTTTAAGAGGACTCAATCCCTCGCATTGTCATTAACGACTGCGGAAAACCTCGAAAAAACAACTAATTCAGTATTGCTGATCTCGACGGGATGCGAGCCCGGAACCTCCGAATAAGTCTTGCGCTCAACGCTTGAGCCAGCTGTGTCGGTTATGATTATACGTTTTTTATTAATACCAAACTATTTCCGCTTACAAAATATTTCTTAGGATTTTTAATATTTGATTGGTCTTTACACCCGTTCCGCAAAATTAAAAAAGAAACAAAAAAAACTCTAGCTCAAACTTTTACTTTATTTTAACATTTATTTAAAAACACCTGTTTCAACATATTTAAGTAGGTCAAGGGGTGGCTATATTATATCCAACTTTTTCTTGGGCTCACTTAATTTATCTTCATATTTTGTTTGTGTGTAAGGGTGTGTATGTGTGTGTAAGCTGAGGGTGCGTTCCAATGTGATTTTGACCTACTAGCCATGCACTAACGACTAGCCATTAGCCTGCTAACTGCTACCTACTTACACCTTTGGGCATACACTTTTGAAGCCTACCTACTATGGCTACCCACGGCTTCCTAAATAGATAGAAAAACCCATCCAGGTGGTGTAGATTCAACAACAACAGCAACAACAACCCTAACCTCACTTTTCACACGAAACCATAGAAAAGAATGCGTGACTGGATGTTCGTATTTGTACTTGCTGTTATAATCAAATTTATCATAGTAATATAAATTCATTACACTTTAACTCCATAAATAGCTTCTAGTTGTTGGTTTGTGGCTGCGAAATTACTGGCCGCCATTTTGCTAGCAGGCTAGTGGGCTTCGTAGTGTACACTTTCGCCTGCTGTCTGCTGTCTGCTAGCCTGCTAGCCAAATCGGAGCTTTGGTCGCCTGCTAGTGACTTCACTTCCGGTAAATAAGTCCACTAGGCTAGTAGACTAGCGTGAAAATGAAGCATTGGAACGTACCCTCAAAATCAGCCAAATCGTGAAACTGATTGCTCTGAAATTTTAAACCGACATCCGGTACGAGTCTAACTACCAACAAAATCAGCTAGATCCATTGCGATTTTTTCTACAAGAAATAATAAATTGAAAAATAGTCTGCAAATATGTAGGATTTAATTTTAACGACAATCGTTTTGATCTTGGAGAATCTTATTGTTATTTTTTATTGGTCAGGCTGTGAAAATTGGATGCGGTGACTAAGGTGTATCGAATCTTGCACGCTCAAGGTTCCCCCATATTCCGCTGGGAGATTGAGTAAACTTTGCAATCTTTACACCTTTTTCGTACTGGCTATGTTTACCATATTACTGAATATGCATTTCAAAACATGTTCTTAACCCGGCCGTTGTTTGAACCCAGGTCTCCCACATTCCAGGTATACAGGCGCCTTAGCCAACTATAGACTAAGAACGCCAAAATCGTTGTTAGACGAGTGAGCGAGTCATGTGTTGAGTACCCGGAATCATTTGCCTTTCATTAATTTATATTATATAAGGTATAAATAAACGATAGTGTTTTGGGTTTCGTTTTGAAACAAGAGCGCGTCAAATGTACGGCCATAATGCGCCACTCTAGCCTATGATGGGCTATAGGGAGGAAAGACTCATGCTGGTTGGGGGAGGAAATGGATTGTTGCCGGGTACTTAACACATGACTCACTCACTCGTCGAACAACGACTTTGGCGATTTCCTAGTTATAAATGGATACATGTTTTTAATAGGGAAAACGATTATTATATTTTGTAGCAGTGGTCAAACTTATTATAGTGTTTGGTGGAGGTGCCGGGTTATAACGATATCAGTTTTTTCATTTTAATAATATCGTTGTTAAGTCCTACCACTTCATGTTGTTTTCAGAACCTGAAATAAAAAGTTATTTCCTTATTTTTTTGACCATTTTAAAAGAGATTAGTTTCCATTGTGAACAAAAGGCTACAACGCTACTGAATTAACACCAAACGTAACTTTGAAAGGATCATAATAATGTACATTTATTCATGTAGAGCTCGATTCAGATACTGTTGAGTGTAGAAGATACTAAGCACATACCTCGCAAAGTTGAAATTTCATAGGCCTATAAGTGTAATCAATACTGTACTTTTTCTGCAGTCCTATTATTATAATGCAAAAGCAAGACTGCTCAAGGGTTCATGCACCTATCAGCATGTAAAATGCATTTTTAACATTACATTACAATAATAATTGTACTTTGATTTCTATTTCCATAATTTTCCATAGATAAATCATAAACTACATTTTATTTGATCGTGTTTGGTGGAGGTGCCGGGTTTCAGTTGTCAAGGTTTATTGCTATCGCCCAGGCCAGGGAATGTGAGGGGAGGGGGAAGCGGCGAATATATTCAGAACTTAGAAGAGGGGAATATTTTTACTTCGGTTTTGTTTGAAGGCTATTGTGTATTGTTGCCAGGGTTGTCAAAGCCTACCTTGCTGTTGCTCGAGTGCATGGCTAGATGTATGCGTGTAGCAAGTGGTCAAATCAGTATGTTTTTTTTCTACAAAATATGCCTCACGCATTTAGTTTTTCTTCCTCATAGATATTATCTGGCGAAGCGTCTGAGAATTTTGCGTGTCAGAAACGAGTACTGTATTGTAACAAAAGCTGAGATTCTTTGAACAATTAGTGGTTATATTGACATAAAATTTAAAAGACTTTTACTTGTTTTTATGACATTTTTATAAATAAAATTAATGCAATATTTTGGATTTTCCAACACCCTTCTAAACTGGCAATAATAAAACTTATAAAACTCCGTCTCCTACTCAAATATTGCATTGACTCTATTAATGAAATGTCATACCGAACAAGTACAAGAAATTAATTTTATTTCATTCAATATTGTTAAGCGGACTATTGAGGAGACTATGTATTCACTCAAAAGCCGAATTAATTAATTGTTTGCGTGTGTGGCGTGGAGTGAAAAAGCTGCACCCATAAGCCGTCCTCGTCAATAAATGAATACTAATAATGATATTATCTCGTGACTGGGAGGACATATTAAGATATTTGATCACTTTTCAATTAAAAACTTCCAGGTGATGGTGATATTACGTTGACCAACGCAGCGTCATAAAGATTCGCGAGAGGAGCGCAAAGGTGTATGGCCAATATGATTCGTATGCTACGAGACGTAACAAAGTAAATTAAATC
The DNA here is from genome assembly GCA_024449915.1 of Sweltsa coloradensis. Classification (NCBI taxonomy): domain Eukaryota; kingdom Metazoa; phylum Arthropoda; class Insecta; order Plecoptera; family Chloroperlidae; genus Sweltsa; species Sweltsa coloradensis. The sequence continues at coordinate 13,424 of JAMZAV010007445.1, forward strand.
AAGTTGATAATATTATTAATTGTTATTGATTGACATTTTCCTGCCCACGTTTGTGGCTAATGATAGATATCACACAACGGACTCTATGTAGCTTTTAACTATAGAAAACAAGGACTTGTTTTAAATTATAGCAACAGCTTGTCAGGTAGAGTGGACAAAAACACTGGTGACCTCAGTATTCTCTTTGAGTACTAGTCCCAGGGAATTCTGCGCTTTGCGTGTTACGCTCATTTATATATAAATGTTTTTTATACAATCGTATAGTGGTTCCAACGAAAGAACGGAGATAGCTTTGATATTGTTATCCCAACATAACAACTGTGTTCACGCTAGCTCACCGTCGAGAATCCATAGATATCTGAACACCTATAGTTGGATGAGCGTAGCGAGCGTAGCGAGCGAAGTGAAGACTTCAATTTGACTTTCTGTTTTTTTGTTTGTTTTTCACTTACGTTACCCCAAGAAAAATAGCTCGGGTGTTTTGTTTTTTGTTAGTTTTTCTGTCTGTTTGTTCGCTCTCTACCGGGCAAACGGCATATGCGATCTTGATGAAAAATTGAGGGGACCTTCGAAATCTCTGAACTTAGACTTGCTACGTTTTTGGGTACAATCGAAGAAATATTTCTCATAAATATCGTACTTTTACGATTTTTTTCGATTTTTAGTGCGATATTTTCGTCACATTTGGGCCGATTCTGACCAAACGGGCGGGGCTACAACGTTCATATTTCACATGGACATTAAGGTTATGGTGATGTAGTACCTTGTGAAAGAAAAAGTTGAAAAAAATAGCTACAATTCATAAAAATAATGGTTTTAATATGAGTTTTTTTTATTTTTAGTGCGATATTTTCGTCACATTTGGGCCGATTCTGACCAAACGGGTGGGGCTAGAATGTTCATATTTCACATGGACATTACGCTAATGGTGATGTATTGCGTTTTGAAAGAAAAAGTTGAAAAAATTATCCAGAAACCATATAAATAAAGGTTTTAAATTAAGTTTTTTGAGGAATTTAATAACAATTAACAAGTAACAATAGAAACTTGACAACAATCACCTACACAAAGCACTTGCAAAGGAAAAGTGGTCCCACGCAAACTAAAAACTTACGCTCATCCATCAACGCGGCGGGACTTTAGCGTTTTCCTAGTCAATACTGTGCTTTTTTCTATAGGCCTTTTATTATAATGCAACAACAAGACTACTCAAGAGCTCATGTCCCTCTCAGCATGTTAAATGCATAAAATTAACATTACATTACAATAATAATTGTACCGAGATTTCCATTAACCTAATTCCTCATAGATAAATCATACACTACATTTTACTTGATCGTGTTTGGTGGAGGTGCCGGGTTTCAGGTATATTGGTTAATTGTTGTCGCCCAGTCCAAGGCAGCGTGAGGGGAGGGGGAAGCGGCGAATATATTCAGAACTTAGAGGAGGGGAATATTTTTATTTTGCTTTTGTTTGAAGGCCATTGTTCGTTGTAAGGGTTGTCAAAGCCTACCTTGTTGTTGCTCGAGTGCATGGCTAGATGTATGCGTGTAGCAAGTGGTCAAATCGGTCTGTTGGTTTTTTACACTAGGAAAACGCTTAAGTCCCGCCGCGTTGATGGATGAGCGTAATATTTTTTAAACGAAAAAAGCGTAAAATTGCGGTTTTTTTAATAGATAATTTTTCGATTACGCTCAAATTTCACACGAATATATTAATTATTAAATTAAAGTTCTGTGAAAAAATCATTACAATCGGATAAAGCATGTAGGTTTTATTCGTCGAAGAAATGTTAAAAATTGAAAAAAATCGTAAAATTGCGATTATCATAATAAATAATTTTTCTATTGCGCTCAAATTTAACACGAATATATTAATTCACAAAATTAAGGTTCTGTAAAAATCGTTACAATCGGATAAAGCATGTAGATGTTATAAGTCGAAGAATTTTTTTAAAAATCGAAAAAAATCGTAAAATTGCGATTTTCATGAGAAATAATTTTTCGATCGATTTTTCCCCCCGTGCAGTTCTTTGTTCAGAGATTTCATAGACCTCCATAAAATTTCATCGCAATTGGAGTATTGGTTTAGCCGGAATCGTGTTCACAGACACACAAAATACAAAAAAAAGAAAAAAAAACATTCCGGATTTTTTCTCCAGTGTAGTGAAATGGAATTTTCGCTTCGCTCGCTACGCTCATCCAAAAATGTGACTTACGCATTAAGTTTGTCTTCCTCATGGATATTATCTGGCGATGCGTCTGGAATTATGCGTGTCATAAACTAGTACTAGTGTAACAAAAGCTGACATTCTTTGAACAATTAGCGGTTATATTGACCTAAAATTGAAAAGATTTTTACTTGTTTTTATGATATTTTTATAAATAAAATTAGTGCAATATTTTGGCTTTTCAACACCCTTCTATACTGGCAATAATAAAACTTATAAAACTCCGTCTCCTACTCAAATATTGCACTATTAATTAATGAAATGCCATAAAGATCAAGTACAAGTATTTAATTTTATTTCAATTTTGTTAAGCGGACTATTGAGGAGACTATGTATTCACTCAAAAGCCGAATTAATTAATTGTTTGCGTGTGTGGCGTGGAGTGAAAAAGCTGCACCCATAAGTTGTCCTCGTCAATAAATGAATACTAATTATAATAATATCTCGTGACTGGGAGGACTAATTAAGATATTTGATCACTAATGAAGTAAAAACTTCCTGGTGATAGTGATATGTTGACCAAAACGCAGCGTCATATATACATACGTGAGATGGGCACAAAGGTGTATGGTGCAATATGATTTGTTTACTACGTAACGTCACAAAGTAAAGTAAATCAAGTTGATAATTTTATTAATTGTTATTGATTGATATTTGCCTGCCCACAATTGTGGCTAATGATATCACACACCGGACTCTTTGTAGCTTATAACTATAGAAAAACAAGACTTGTTTTAAATTGTAGAAACAGCTTGTCAGGTAGAGTGGACAAAAACACTGGTCAACTCAGCATTCTCTTTGAGTTGGCCTAGTCCCAGGGAAGTCTGCGCTTTGCGTGTTACGATCATTTATAAATGTTTTTATACAATCGTATAGTGGTTCCAACGAAAGAACGCCGATAGCTTTGATCTCGTTATCCCAATATAACAACTGTGTTCACGCTAGCTCACCGTCGATAATCCATAGATATCTTAACACCTATAGTAGGCTAGATTAGCAGTCTCCAATACCTCCGCACAGGCGCGAGCGTAGCAAATTGAAGCGTCAAAAATCCAATTCAAGATGGCGATTTGGCGTTTTAATTTATGTTTTTTTAATGCAATAAAGTATTTAACTGGATTTTTTGATATGGTTTTAGCTTGTGCAACATGGGATTGTACAAACAGAAACAATAAGAACCTATTGCATAAGGGAATTGAGTAATCATTTGATGTTAAAGTCTATAATTATGCTCTCCAGTCAAACTGACGGCCATCTTTAAAATCATTTTGGATACAAATCTCTCCCATTTAATAAACACGCAAACAGAATTTCAAGATGGCTTCTAATTGTCACGGAAGTGGACCAATGACTGTTAATCTAGCCTACAATAGGTGTTAAGATATCTTTGCGATAATCCCGCACAATTGCTGCCAACATCGACGCTAGTGTTTGGTGATCATGTATTTCGGTAATGTGTCACAATTCTTACACAACTGTTTTAATCTTCCAGTTCTTCTAAGTATTTCCTTAAAATAAGTGGTTTCCATTTTCGGAAGTACTTTTAATGCTGAATGTCGAAAGTTTTTTAAAGCTATCAGTGATGTTATTTAACTCGGCGGTTGCTTTCTTAACTGAGACCAACTCAACTCTCCTTCTTACAAAAATTACAAACTAAATTTTTGGATTTTAAATGCGACCAATGCCAATTAAACATAATAATAGAAACTAGATATGTTGACATAATATGTTTTGTATAAACTAGATAGTATGGACAATTCTTAATAAGGATGTGTTTGGATTCTGCAATGTAAAGGGCATTCAATTATAACATGTCGCTTGCAATACCTTCATGCTCTATATATTAACTAGGACACAGGACTTACACGTGTTAGACAATAGGGCGCTTGCGGTTAGGCCCTACGGGTGGGCTTAGCTTATCATCGCCTCTCGTCAGCACGGTATTAACTCAGATGTACATCCTGGTTTAGTGTAGAAGATAATAACACGGCCTTATTGCCGCCAGCTACATTGAGCGCTCGATTCACTCCACACACGGGACGAGTTATGAGATGATGGGTTTGTTGTGGATCAACTTCACAAGGCGGTGGATTTGTGGACGGGAAAGGGGGGGGGGACGTGGGTCACGGAGATGACGGAAAACCGTGTGACATATTAAACTCGTTTGACATTTGGTTTGGTGGATTATTCAACACAGAAGGTCACGAGGTCATTCGCGCATTGGGTCGCATGACTTTATATGTATAAGAGAGTTAAAACCTATATTAAAGGGGTATTTAACCGCTAAACTCAAAAAATATATTTCATTCAGGCTAACTAGTAATGAATTAAGCAATTGACAGAAAAATTATTGGGGCCATCATGACCTCCCAGAAAATTGTCAAACATTACATTTTTCGAGCTAGGTCCCATCGAAAAAATCTCCCATAAGGAATAACTTGTGGACGATCTTTATGCCCTGTGACCTTTTAGGATTTTGATCCAAAAAATATTGGCTAATATTGAAGTACCCTGCAGCTTTTTCTGTAAATTCTCTATATTTTTTTTGTAATTTGTGCAAGTAGTTCGGTCAAAATATGCTGATTACCAAGATAGGGTGTGATTTTGGAATGCATATTTTTGCGTGTTTGAGGGTATTTTTGGGCACAGTTTCAAGACAAGATTTAAAAATTGGCATTTTTGATTGGTACTATGCTCTAGTATCTATGTGGACCAAAAAAGAATATGGTTACCAATTTTCGCAAATTTCTGGATAAAGAAAATTGAAAAATTCCTGTTAAATCACAGTTACAAGATACAATTTTTAAACTGTCATTTTAGTTTAGTATTAGTATTAGTAGTTTTGGGCGCCTTAAGAGCTTTTTTTATTGTGCTATAGATCATGTGGTAAAAAATAATGTTTGAGCTAATAGCCCCTTTAAAGAATATTGTGGCAAACGACGACATAAATATTTTTTATATCAAACACTTAATTGGGAATATACGTGACCTAATTTTATCATTCTACTACAATAATGACTTGTATAAATGTGTTAATTGATTTCTGTTTTGTTTAGATAATATTTTCATGCATAAAAGTTAGCTGAAACTTGCACCTAAAATTTTGTCGGAAAAACGGGCACATAGTCATAATATGGTATGTCTAATCAACCAATCACGTAACGAATAATCACAAAACAAAAGAAGAAAACGAAAATGTCGTTGTTTTGTGCGTAAGAGATGAATTACTTTACAAAACATATTGTGTTACTATTCATGTAATTTGGCAGCATTTTCCTCTATCTTATTATTTATATTTTATTTGTTTGCGCTTGCATAAAAATTTTGTAATCTGTTGCAAACAAAGCTTGATATTATGATAACTTAATTTAATTTATTACATGCGAGCTTTAATTCTACGCCACTTAGACTCACTTTCTGTGTAGGCCCCCCTCATTAACTTTCCCGACGACGACGACGACGACGACACGACGACGACGACGACGACGACGACGACGACGACGACGACGACGACGACGACGACGACGACGACGACGACGACGACGACGACGACGACGACGACGACGACGACGACGACGACGACGACGACGACGACGACGACGACGACGACGACGACGACGACAATGATGATGAAACGAACGATAACAAGACTATAAGGATCCCCCTCTCACCCACTGGATGTGGCTGGATCTGTCTAGAAAGGTCTCTCCTCAGGACATCATGCACCTAACCAAGTGTGGTGCTTAATGATCTGCATGTGGACGCGCCCTTAACAATAGAAGCGAAAATTTTGATGAGGTCACGTCATAATACACCCCCCCCCTCATTACAATCCCATTATAGATATAAAAAACGATTTTAATTACGAGATTCGCTGTGTTAATGATAATACCAGGTACAGTTTGGTGGAGGTGCCGGGTTGTTCGACTTATAATTTAAGGCCTAATCGTTACGAGATGTCTGTTACTCTTAGTTTATAACCAAACACAGTTATAATTATTGCCCCGTGTTGATTAATTTATTTGATAATGTGATGATATAAAGATAATGCAGTGTGTATGACACTACTGCATGTGGACTGAAACCAGTTAAAATTACTTCATGACTGTTGGATGAGCTTTGGCAGACCAGTATTTGACTAGATACGCAAGGATTATGGCTCGATCAAGTCTTTGAAGCTCTACCGATTGTTCTACCACCACTTCCAAGTAATTATGTGTGTTGAACGCGATTATATCAAATTTTAAAATATTACTTACATTTTCGGCCGTACAGGCCACCAAAAGTGTATTTCAAAGTAATTAGAGATAGTAGGGTAATTTCCAAAGCTTGTTATCAAACAATTATTTAAAATTCGAAATGTTCTCTGATTGGTCATGCATCCTTGTAACCTTTTGGTCTGATATGAGACAATTTCAAAGATATTTAAATATTAATTTGTTCCCGCCTTTCAAATTGTATAATTATTTTGAATAATTAATTACATTTAAATAATTACATGAACTATTTCAGCCAATAATATTTCATTTTATTGTGTTATGACAATTTATCAGCCACGCGTAATAAATAATGACTAGTGTTTGTGCTTCGTATCCGCGTCGTCATGGCCATGGCCAGCTGCGGTGATTACGTAATCGATGTCCGTGTACTCTGTGTGCAGGAATCACATAAACATGTCACAATCGTAATCTTATGTGCGGGATTGGAATGTTTTCTCGTTCACTGCGCTACATTATGGGCAAGTGCACCCGAACTCTGGTCATTCAGTGACGTCACACATAGCTTGTGGAGTGTGGAAACATTACTTTCATCAACATTTGCGCAACACAACTTGCACGTGCGTGCATAAATCTCGGACGGAATGACAGTCTCAAGTCGACTTGTATGCATCTTTTGAATGGTTGGTATCAATAAACTATCTGAGTTTCATCATGCAACTACGTCACGTTTTTAGAACCGTGGGACCGAAAACATACCCCCACTTCTGCCTAATCACCAGGGCGTAATAGACTAAGCCAATTACAACACTCAATTTCCGTGACTACGTCACAAAATCTTCAGTCGAAATGAACGCGAGCAGAGAAGGTGATTCTTCAAAAACACACTTACTTGGTCTCTCGAGGAGACTTCACGTCCGGGTTGGAGCAGATCAACCAGGATACAAGGGAACGTCTGGAACTTGGAACGTCTTGGACTTGGAGATTTTCTTCGATCGTTTGGATTTTGGAACTTGGAACGTGGGCGAGAACTTGGGCGAGAATTTGGAACTTGGAACTTGGGAGAGAACTTGACCCCTGGACCTGGTCAATATCTACAAATCTACGAATCGCGATAACACGGTAAAACAAACTTGCTATCTACGAACGAACTTTTATAAAATGGCTGGCTAACTTTTTATTACTGAGAACTTTTTATTATTGAGAACTTTTTATTAATGAGAACTTTTATTATTGGGAACTTTTGAGAATTTAATAACATGTTTTTGTAATTGTAAATGTAACATAACTTGATTTGATTCATTATAATTGTATTTTGAAACTGGTTTTGTTAATTTGTGTTAACCTTTCGTTGTTGTCAGTCCCACTCAATATTTTATTTCAGTTTTCTTAAATTAAACTTCAGCAGTTGGCAAGACTACTGACTTGAGCTAGACCGGCGCACTCTTCTAAGGTTGGTAATTTGTTTTTCTCAACAGCTGTTTGACTTTGAGTGACAGTGAATTTTTGTTTGATTGTTTTTCAATTTTGGATAAAATAAAGTAATTGTTTATTGTTTTAATTTGTTGTTGGGGCTTGTTTGGCTATTTAGCGACACCCTTTGTTAACAACCTTCTTAACCTACATTTTATGGATTTTGGATGAATATTTATAAAATTCGCTGGATGCGATAAAGCGATTTAAAAAAAATCATTTTACATTGTAAAATAGACGTATTCATCATCTCAAAACTTTACGTGTTACAATTCCGCTAAGCGACTGGGTCGTGGTTCGATTCACAGTCAGTGTTAAGTTTCATCACAACGGCTGCAATATAGTAATATGATTGACAATTTGTTTTATTACATGGATAATCAAACCAGATTTAACATAAAACTAAAAAACTAAAACAAAAAAATATATATAACCCCCAAATCCCCATGGTTATTGTAAAAGTAATTGTGTAAAAACCAGATTGGAATTTTAATTGTGTGAGTAAAGTTTACCGAATACAAACTTTGATATGATAATTTGTATTGGAATGGACCTTCTAGATTTAATATCGTATATGTCCTAACACAAGAGTAGGCCTACTTTTACAATTTAGTGCGTACACTGTTACAATTCAAGATTAAAAGAAACGAAGTTCGCATTTCGTTTAACCTCCTGACATTTATTTTATATATTTTGTTTTTGAAACTATGAAACTCATCGACTTATTCCACTTATTCATAGCTTGGTATAACACAGAAACAAGTTCACACTGATTTCCTATGGGGGACAAAATACAATAAGGAAAATTAAATTGTACTGAACTTCTCGCAATTCTCGGACGGTACGATTGTTGACAGACAGTGAAAAAGTTATCGCTAACTTCCAGGTACAAGTTGGGACGTGTTCAAATTTGTGAAACGGTCAACATTGCGGTCAGTATGTGAATTAGTTTCTGCCCAGCGTAGTGCCACGAGGCACTAACAAATTACTGGATATCACAGAGAAACGCCATTCTTGAATTGACTATTAAAATTATCCGATCAAAAACAATGCGAATGTTTTGGTGTTATTATTTCAAGAATATCTACTTCACGTTCAAATATTTTTACCCTGTTCCAGAAATTAATTATTATTATATCAGTAATACAAAAGAATGTAAATTAATGTTCTTCGAAACCTGAGAACATGGTTCGAAAATATATTTGTGTGGATAAAACTGCTTTTCAAGAGATAGAAAATATTCAAATTTTATCTCGTATATGATCGTGTCTTTACTTATTTGGTGACAAGTTGATACAATGGGGGGGGGGGGTCGACCGTCCCCCACACCACCCATGACTCTGACGAGACTCGTACGACTCCACGATCGTAAGCACTGAAATTTAGATGTACAACGCCCGGGAGAAAAATTGAAACAACGTAGCATACGTGAATTCTAAAATACACTGGACAGGGGACACATACATTTTTATGCAGAACAACATATAACATACAGAATTGCTTTATGTAATATACCCTACAATACACCATGGTTAAGCGTAAAGTCAACGCGACGGGAGCAACTACTGAATATTAGAATTCACGTATATGTTGTTCCAATTTTTCTCCAGAGCTTTGTGCATCTTAATTTGAGTGCTTATGAGCGTGCAGTGTACATGTCTGTCGCGTTTAAGACTCTTCATAGGCAATTATCACCATCACATCTTTATGTAATTTTAGATTTTTAAACATGTTTTAGGCTTTTTAAAGTTTCAAATTCGCCAAAAATTTCGCCATCGACGGAGAACTTTCATCACAGATTATCAGCAAATTACCACACAATATCACTGTCGAATATCACTATAACCTTTTTATGTAACATTTGATTTTTAGACGTGTTTTTAAACTTTACGAAGCTGCAGATTTGAAACATCAGCGATAAGGGACCCTACCCTACCATTTCGAGCTTTACTCGAGAAAGTTAAAGGTTTTGCAAGACGACCTCTCCCCTACACTCCCTCCTTCATGGTCGATTCTCAGATACGCAACTGCTTCCAATGCCCGATTCATAAATAAAATGGTTAAATGGCTGGAACTAATCCTAATATTAGTTCCTCTCTTATTACTATAGTAACTATTGAAAGTCTAGAAACTCGCCCGAATTCCAGGTCCTCAAAAACTCAAATCAAGGTTAGATCCGCCCCTAAATTGATACATAGATAAGTGTAAGAAAATGTGCGATCGAGGTTTGGAGTGCAATTTCTTTCTATTCCACAATGTTTTTCTTATATCCAAAGTTATGTTGCTAAACTAGAAATAAAACGAAGGTTCATGGTTGACATTATTTGAAAAGTGAGAAAACGAAATGTTGAATATTTCTGTACGAAATTGTAATGGCTGCAGTTCCAAGTTACTGGTGGTTGAGTCCCACGAGATTCATTAGAGCTCAATGACATCTCGCCGCAAGTAGTTGTAAATTAGAGGGGGACGTGTGCGCGTCGCAGATCACGAGAGAGAGAGAGAGAGAGAGAGAGAGAGAGAGAGAGAGAGAGAGAGAGAGAGAGAGATATATATTTGATATTTGATATTTATTGGCTTAAAGGCGTGCTACATAGGGCTATGGAGCCCCTTTAATTGTAGCCAACCTCTATAATATACATACATAGTACATAGTATGGTTACATATGAAATATACAATTTGATATTATAAGTTATGCGTAAGAGTATACTAAATCTAATACAAATATTAACTCCATGCCAGTACTTAATTATATATTATATTCTTATACTAATAGTGATTCTAAAACCAGAATTATCAACATTGTCACTTAACTGCTAAAACTAATGCAAATATTTACAGTGAAACAATGTTTATTTTATACCGAAGCATAATGTTAATTAGGAATAATATTAGGAATAAAAATAGTAATAATTAGTCTTAAGATAAAATACCTGTTACTAATTTATAAATAGAGCGTACATATTCTGACTCTAGTACTGTGATAACTGATAATATGTTTGAAGGATACCCTTTTTGTTGGTTTGTTATTGGTAAGTAGAAAGTAGAGTATGGTGGATTTTACTCCTGAGCATGGTGGCTGAATTTTTGGAATAGGTTTGCAGTAGATATTTGTTCCAGAGGCGGCTTGCTGTTATGATAAATGATTTGTTGCATTTCACCGTACGATGTTTTGGTATTTGAAGTGTGTTAGCTGTGTGTCTGTTTGTGCGATTATGGATACTCTCCATACGATTGAAGGACTTGTAGAGGTAATGGGGGCATTGCGACTTCATTATTTTTGAAATAAGTATGACAATTGATAGGGTACGCCTATCGACGAGTTTTAGCCACTTGAGTTTAAAATAATATGGTGTGATATGCTCGTCGCGTCTCACATCAGCAATGAATCGGACACATGCATTTTGCACTCGCTGTAATTTAATGTTTAGTGTAACTGATAAATCATTATAGACTACGGATGCATAGTCTATAATGGGAAATATAAGAGACTGAATGACAACTTTACGTACTGAGAAGGGGAGAAACGGACAATTTCGTTTCAGTTGGTGCATACTTGATATGACTTTCCTTGTTAATTTGTTTACATGAGGAGTCCAAGAGAGTGTTTCGTCTACTTCGAGTCCTAGGTTGTTAACTGATTGCTGATAGGGTACTATAGTATTGTTTATTGTGATCGGAGGAAGTAGTGCTTTATCTAATTTGCTAAGTAGCTTTTTATAACCAAGTAATATTAGCTGCGTTTTCGATACATTGAGAGTCAAGTTGTGGTCATTTGCATAAGTTACTAAGTTAGATATGTCACTGTTTGTGCAGTCAATGGCGCGTAGAGCATCCCGAGATAAAAAGTGAATATACACTTGTAAGTCATCTGCATACATATGGTGGTTAGAATGTTCAAAGTTGATAGATATGTCGTTGATATATATTGAGAACATTAGAGGCCCAAGGACTGATCCTTGAGGGACGCCGATTGATATTGAGACCCAAGTGGAGGCACTGTTGTCATAGACAACTTGTTGACACCGATTGGATAGATAAGAAGCGAACCAGGAAATTGCTGCATCCGCCACGCCAATATTGGCAAGTTTAGCAAGGAGCAACTCGTGATGCACGCAATCAAATGCCTTGCTGAAGTCAAACAATGTTAAGAGAGTCATTTCTTTCCTGTCCATTGCAAAGCGAATGTCATCGGTGACTTTAATTAATGCTGTAGTGGTATTATACCCCTTTCTGAAACCAGATTGGAAACTACTCAAAACGTTATATTTGGAGAGATAGGCTTGAAGCTGTTCGTGGACAATTTTTTCAAGAATTTTACTTAGCACGCAGAGGAGGCTTATGGGTCTGAAGTCACTGCATGATGCGGGTTTTGACATTTTTGGAATGGGTTTAACTTGTGCCATTTTCCACTGTGTTGGAAAAACACCAGACTGAAGAGAAAAATTAAATATATGCAAGAGCGAAGGTAAAGTAATGTATATACATTTCTGTATTAAAGTAATTGAAATATTGTCGGGGCCCTTGGCTTTCGATTTGATTTGTTTTGCAGCTTTAATTACATCTTTTGGGTAGACGTGTGAAAAGTGAAATGCTTCACGATCAGGTCGAGGTTGTGACTTATATCGGTTGATTACATGATTGATTCTATCTGGATCCGTGACTCTAGCAATGGACGTAAAGTGAACGTTTAGAGCTTCGGCCGTTACTGACACATCAGGTGTTAGTGTACTTTGCTTTCCAATGCCTAAAGATCTTATGGCTTTCCAAAGGGTAGAAGGGGATTTCGAAGTGTTAAATAAATTGTGTGTGTACTTAATTTTTGCGTTTCGGATGGCTTGCTTTGTTTTATTACGAAGAACACGAAAGAGAGAGAGAGAGAGAGAGAGAGAGAGAGAGAGAGAGAGAGAGAAGAGCGCGTTAGTGTTTTCAGACGGAAAATTGTGTTGAAAGCTTCTCCGTGGCGTTGGGAATACGAATATAATCACATAAAAACGTTCTCTGTAATTCAGTTTGACTTCTTCATTTTAAATATCTTTGCACTGGTTAATTAATACCATAATTGTCGGTAGCAAGTGCGGTTTGAAGTGATGCTGGTTTCTCCTGAGTACGACACTTTGACTCGGGGCCCAGCGAGAAACCATCCATGATGAGAGGCAACCAACTGTTGACAGGGCACGGACGAGGCTGCTGTGAACAATAATTTGGAATGACATGAGTTTCAGCAAATTTCTGTTCGTTCGAATGATCGGCATCAGATTTTTTTTTTTTAATTTTGCACAAATGTCAATGAAGTGGAACTGTATGGCTTTACAGGGTGTCTTCCCCGACTGCCAATTCCCCTAAGCCCAACGACCTTTTTTTTCCCCTAACACCAACATTTATACCTGCCTATGAAGAACATGCTACACGGGGTGAAAGAAGGGGCGTTGTTGGTGTTACGGGAATTTCTGAATTCCCCTAACACCAACACCGTATGGGTATTTAAACCTAGTAGTGAGAGCTGCAGAAAGGGGAAAAAACACTAGAATATTGCAAATCCGGATACCAGCGCGAAATTTTGCATGGGGGTAGATAAAATATCACAATTAAAAATCCGCCGGGAGGCAAGCGATATCTCACCCCCAACACCCCCTAAATCATCCCCTAAAATTAGAATAATTTATAGCTCTAACCCAAAAAAGAATTTTTATTCAAATTAGTTATTAAAATTGTGTATTAATGTGTTTTAACCCAATCAGCCTATTCTCATTTCCAAAATCACATTTTTTCAACCCCCATCCCTAATAGTTTATATTATTTTTACCTTGATTTCCAGCATTCACCAGTGAGGCACCTAGTGAGTTATCAGCATGAAATTTTGCATGATGGTACATAATAACCTGAAAAATAATAATCCGCCGGGAGGCAAGCGATATTTCACCCCTATTGTTCTCTACCACCCTTAACTTTGGGAAAAACGTAAGGTAGTATTTAAATAAATTTTGAATATTTCAATTGCTGATTAAAATTATGTGTCGATGTGTTATAGTCCAGTCTACAAATCATTCATACAAAACAAACAATTTTTTCACCCCCAACCCTAATAATTATACTTTTAGTGACAAACACTGTTTAGTAAGTTACCAACGTGAAATTTGGCATGGTGGTAGATAAAAATATAAGAATTACTATTCCGTTGGGAGGCAAACGATATTTCACCCCTAGTGCCCTCTATCATCCCTTAAAATTGGAATTAGTACTAGGTCGTATTCTATACATTGTAATTATTAAAATTATCCAATAATATCATATTATTATCAAGCATGTTTCGATCCAATCAACCTAATTTCTCATGTTTTTTCGTCCCCCACCACTAATAGTGATTTTTTGATCAACACTTACCAGCGTAAAATTTGGAATGGTGGTAGATAAAAATATAAGAATTACTTTTCCGTTGGGAGGCAAACGATATTTCACCCCAAGTTCATCCCTTAAAATTGGAAAGTGTTTAATAATTTTTTTTTTCATGGGTGGTTATCTGGAAGAATGTATTCAATTAAAAATCAAATTAAAATTCAATTCAATTCATTTATCCTCCTCCGACCCAGCGTGGCCCAATGGCCACACGAAATCAATCAATTTTTAAAAATTATTAACTGAGCCACCAATGCCCCAAAGTGGGTACCAACTTGTTTAAGTAACTGGCAATAGGTAGTGCAACTTGGCGTATATGCCTATTTTCATTTCAAAACCTTCCATGAAGAAGAAAATGAACGTGTAAAATGGCCTAAAATGACAAATGAAAAAAAATGAACGTCATCTTCTAGTAATAGAGGAAAGATAACAAAATTATGAAGATAAAAATTTAAAGTTGAATTAAAATTGTTAATTGTGAGATAACAAAATGTATTGATGCTACAACCATTGAAAATGACCATTGTTTTACTGCTACAATGCAATTAAAATTAATGTGGCCATAGAGCCACACTGGGTCTTTGGCCATACACAATTATTCATCTGTCAAAAAGTAAACAATGCTCACTAATCTTGTTTTCTGTAACGTTTTCAGTTTTTAGTGGTCAATCAAGCGTACAAAACAATTTTTGACAAAAAGTTTAAATTTAAATTTGGATTTGAGCACACACTAGGTTTTCAAAATAGGCCTAAGCCTAGGCTTTGAAAAAATAAGGCAAAAAGGCGCTAATGATAGGCCTAATGATAGTGTCAGTATGTCTTGACAATGACAAATCAACTACATATTGACTTCCTTCATTTAAACATGGGTTTTCAGACAAATCAGCATTCAAATGTGATATTTGGCTATTTTTATAATTACTGACAATAAATTACATAATCAATTGGCCTAATTACAGCTAATTATTATTATATTTAACCTTAATTATCATTGTATGTATCTATGTTTGTGATTTGAACAATAAAAAAATGTTACATTTATCATACATGGTAAATTTAAATAAATCTTACATCAGTAGGCCTATTTGGAACAGCCTGGGACCCAATGTGGCCATACGGCCACACACCGTATCTGGTTTATTTTTGAAAAAAAAAAGTTCATACAAAATATTTTTTAATTATTTTTTTAAACCACCCTATGAAGTTTGTTTTTCAAATATGTGAAAAAAATTATGCTTGGGTCTGAGGAGGATAAGTGTTGAATAGTAACTTATTTAGATTAAAATGAAAAAAATGGGAAAAAAATTTGGGGGGGAGTTTGGTTTTTTTTTTAAGTAAGAGATTATGTTCAGACTATGGGGTAGGAATGCACAAACTGTAAGTTGCGGAACCTTGACGTAGGTTTTCTCAGAACATCATTTTTGGATGAGCGAAGCGAAGACTTCAATTTCACTGACCCCCCAAAAAATTTAGCTCGGGTGTTTTTTTTTTTTTTTGTTTGTTTGTTTGTTTGTTTTTTTTTTTTTTTTCCGTCTGTTTGTTCGCTCTCTACCGGGCAAACGGCATATGCGATCTTGATGAAAATTTGACACGACCTTTGTTTTCTCTGAACTTAGACTTGCTACATTTTTGGGTACAATCGAAGAAATATTTCTCATGAATATCGTACTTTTACGATTTTTTTCGATTTTTAGTGCGATATTTTCGTGACATTTGGGCCGATTTTGACCAAACGGGTGGGGCTACAACGTTCATATTTCACATGGACATTAAGGTTATGGTGATGTATTGCTTTCTGAAAGAAAAAGTTGAAAAATTTTGCCAGAATCTATAGAAATAAAGCTTTTAATATAAGTTTTTTTATTTTTTGTGCGATATTTTCGTGCCATTTGGGCCAATTCTGACCAAACGGGTGGGGCTACAACGTTCATATTATACATGGACATTAAGGTTATGGTGATGTAGTACCTTTTGAAAGAAAAAAGTTGAAAAAGTTAGCCAGAATCCATAGAAATAAAGCTTTGAATACAAGTTTTTAACGGTAAATAATACCAATTGACAAGAAACAAAAGAAACTTGACAACATTCACCTACAATGCGTAGGCAGCAAAACAAAGCACTTGCAAAAGTAAAGATATTCCACGCAAACTAAAAACTTTAAAAAGCTCATCCATCAACGCGGCGGGACTTTAGCGTTTTCCTAGTTTAATACAAAGATACATTTTTCTCAGGAACTATACATGCAAATGTCTTGAAAGTTTAGAGCATGTAGATATATTGAGTCTTAAAACTTTGCCCCTTTCAATAATACAATTTTGTGTTACTTTTAATTATAATAATTCAAACAAGTGTTAAAATATTTTTAAAAAATGTACACTAACTACATAGATAAATTAATTACAACTAGGCCGCTTCGCGAACGCTTTTTTCAGTCGCGTTGATGGATGAGCTTTTTTTAAGAATATTTCTGTCCAATGATTACGTTTTTATGTGGAATCTCTTTATTTTTGCTATAGTTACTTGATATTACATGTTCATTATACACCTGTAAAAGGCTTATATTAAAACCTTTATTTCTATGAATTTTGACCAACTTTTTCAACTTTTTATTTCAAGAGGCACTACATCACCATAATTTTTATGTCAATGTAAAATATGAACGTTGTAGCCCCACCCGTTTGGTCAAAATCGGCCCAAATATCACGAAAATATCGTATTAAAAACCGGAGAAAAAATCGTAAAAGTACGATTTCTATAAGAAATATTTTTCAAATGTCTCTAAAATCATAAAACATATGATTTCAGTGATTTTAAACGTTCCTATAAAGTTTCATCAATATCAGAGTATAGCCGTTTGAATAATATCACGAAAATATCACACTAAAACACGAAAACAAATCGTAAAAGTACGATATTGATGAGAAATATTTCTTCGATTGTACCCAAAAACAATACAGCTTTAAGTTCAGAGATTTCGAAGGTCCCCTCCAATTTCCATCAAGATCGCATATGCCGTTTGCCCGGTAGAGTGCGAACAAACAGACAAAAAAACTAACAAAAACAAAACACCCGAGCTATTTTTATTGGGGTTACGTAAGTAAAAAACAAACAAAAAAACACAAAGTCAAATTGAAGTCTTCGCTTCGCTCATCCAATTAAATATAGTTTCCAACTACATTCTCGGGGTATGAAAGATGGTAAGTGTAAACAATTAAATTCTAAAACTAGGGGGAAAAAAACTCTAGTTGGTATGGTTATTTTTTTAAATGTACCTTAGTAATGGCTAATCTAGGTGCCCGTTAGGGCGCCGCAGCCAAGCCGCGGTGCGCTACACACTCAAGCACCTTATACACCAAGCAGAGTTGGGGTGATTTCGAGGTGTTACCCAACCGTCATGTAACGTGATGTAAACTTGAAAACTATCACAATCGAGGGGATTTAGGTACCTGACAACACATGCCAAATTTTATTGGGGTACGATTATTCCTTCTTGGTGAAAAAATGGCTTGAAACATGCTCAAAATCACTTTAAGGATGTTAGCTACTGCCTACTACTGCCTACTACTGCCTACTACTGCTACTGCTAACATCTAATACGTCGGCCCGCGATTCTGACCAGACGGGTGGGACTACAATGTTCATATTTTACATGGACATTAAGGTTATAGAAATATAGTCTCTTTTGAAAAAAAAAGTTGAAAAAAGTTGTTGGAAGGCTTCCAAATAAAGGTTTTAAAATAAGCCTTAAACACTTGGCATACAATCAACAAGTAACCATAGTTACTTGACACTTGTTGACGGTATAAGCAGAGTTAGGCGGGAAAGTGCGATACGTAAACAAATAGCGGACATTTAAAATTTTTCTTCTTTGTGTGGAACGAGAAAAGGTGTCATTATACTCTCATAAAACAAATCAGAAACCGTCCCTGGCCTAGGCCCAGATGTGGAAAATTATTTATAATGCAAAAGTGTAGGTCTAAAGTTCCATTTGGCTATAGGACTAGTAAAATTCATACTTACATTACATGTTTGACAAGCCTAGCCAACCCTATGCCAGCACAACATTGTTCTGATATTATGAACTTGCTCAACTGTTTGTTTACATAATTGCAACAATCAAATCATTTCATACAACTTGTCTTTCGATTGGCCCGCGTTTATGAAGGCACTGCCATCTAGAATAAATATAGAACTTTTTCGAGCTCTTTGCTATACGCAAATCTTTTTAAAGTGTTTGGATTTCGTGATACTCTTTCAACCATAGACATCCTATATAATTGGCTAGACCAGCAGTCGGTGGTCCACTTCCGGTACAATTAGAAGCCATCTTAAAATGACAGTTTACATGTTAATCAAATGGGAGCGATTTGTGGTCAAATAGTTCTCAAGATTGCCGCCAGGTTGACAGGTAAGCATACTAGCCTTTAACACCAAATGATTACTAAATTCCCTTATGCAATCACTTCGTATTGTTTCTTTTGTTTAATACCATGCTGCACAAGCTAAACCATATCAAACAATCCAGTAAAATACTTTATTGCATTAAAAAAGCATAAATCCCAAAACTAATGTTTCTCATTTGTACG
>JAMZAV010007446.1:0-68659 GCA_024449915.1 Sweltsa coloradensis
TTTCTATCATAATTTGCATTGTTTCTGTTGTTTCAATACATGCTGCACAAGCTAAAACCATATCAAACAATCCAGTAAAGTACTTTATTGCATTAAAAAAGCTATTAAAACGCCAAACCGCCATCTTGAATGGGTGGGATTGACGCTTCAATTTGGTACACTCGCGCCTGTGCGGAGGTATTGGAGACTGCGCATCTAATGCTTATTTCGACGATGCTCATGAATGTTTCAACTAGTTTTTGAATTGTCTCAATTATGCAAAAGCGAGCCAGGAAGTTAAGTTTGTATGTTTTAACATTGATAATGCTATGAAGTAATAATTTTGCTAGTACCAGTAAGTTTAGTTTATAGGCTACTGCGGGTTTTGGAAATATTACTAATGTTATTTTATATTAATTTTTATAATTTAATGTTTGTACCATTGTTTAATTAGTTCATAATAATATGTTGTTTTTAGATAATAGTTTCAAGACTGGAGGCATGGCACTTTGTGTTATGGGGCCTCGCTCTAATCTTGCTTCCAGCCATATGTAGGGACCGGTATAGGGACTATGTGTTATCAAAATGTTTACCTTACATAATATATTGAAAATCAAATCAAAAGTAAAAATATAGTGAATTACATTGGAACCTGGCACTATTAAAACATCAAAACAAATTTTTGCAAACAATTCTGATCGGGCACGCGGCGAAATAATTGCTTCTTCAATTTTGAACTGCAACTAAACCTAGCACGACATTCAAAGCAAATGGTCGTGTTTCTGTGAGATTAATGTTGGACTGTTTTTCATCAGTTTAACAAAGATAAAACATATTTTTATGTGACACAAAGGTGTTTTCTATTTAAAAAAAAATTACATGGTATTTTTTTATATCAATTTGTACCGTCTAACAGAAAAAATTCGCAGCAAAAACATAACAAAATTCAATTTATTTTTCTTAAACTCAAGAAAAACAGTTTAACATTAATCTCACAAAAACACAACCATAACGCGCTGTGTTAAAGGTGAATGTTCAGTTTCAAATTATATAAAAGATGCTATATTGACCGTGTCCGCGCCTGCTCGATAAAAACAGATTTTGTTCTTATAGCGCCAGGTTTCGATCCCATTCACTATATTATTTTTGTAGGCCTACTTAGTTGCATATTTGAGATAATTGGAAAAGATAATTTGTGGACGGATAGACGGTACTAAATTTATTTATTTATTTAATCATTTATTTATTTAACGTCTATCCTATTCAGTTATAAAAACTGATTTACAAAGGAGGACAACTAAATAAATCTAATTACATAGATGCAGACACAACAATGAACTTTGAAATAGTAATATTACAACAATGCATTAAATACTCAAAAATTCGATAACAAATAAAAAGAATATTAAATGCAATTTTTGAATGAATCGAATAATAATAAAAAAAGGGGGTGGGGAATGAAAAGAAAAGAAAAAAGAAAAGAAAAAGAAAATAAAAGAAAAAAGAAAAAATGAAAGGAAAAAAAAGAAAGAAAGAAAGAAAAAAGAAGAAAAAAAAAACATTAAAAAAGAAAAACGAAAAGAAAAAAACTGATTTATTAGACGATCCCACTCAAACGAATATGAGGTTTGCCAAAAATCAGGAACAGCAAATCAGGGAGTAATCAATCTTTCGCGGAACTTTCAACATTCAAAAAAAGTTTGTTACTCTGTCATCACATTCGGAGCCTACACACACATACTTAAGCTTAATTTTGGTGGAGGTGCCGGGTTCCAGAATATATTTAAAGGCATCACGACTGTTACGCATGGTGGAAGTGCCGGTTCATTAAATGCGAGTGTAAGAATGAAAACGTTGTACCTTATTGTTGGCTGGCCATAAGGACAAAATTACAATTTTTGTTGAGTATCTATTTTAAAAAAATTCGGTGAAGGGGGTGCGTTTAAACATGATTACAAAAAGGTTAAACGTTTAGGAAACTATCCCTTTTTGCCCATCCCTACTGGCGGATTGATACTCGTTGCTATACGCTCCGTCGTCAGGGGCTGAGTTGATATCGTTATTGTAAATAGGATTTTAAATAATTTAAAAAAAAACTGTCTGCGTATTTATTTCTACATAATAAAAACTGGTCTAAGGTCTTGTAGATTTTTAAAAGCTAAATCTGGCGTACGTACACACTGGACAGGCCTACTGTATCCTTGCTAGAATAACGCAATGTAGATTTTTGGGGTTGGGGAAGGGGGGGGGGCGATCGAGTTATCGCAACACAACGCCGGGGGTCTGGGGGTGCGCCCCCCCCGTGACTAAAAATTGAAGAGTTATGAGATAGGTAACAAAATTGTAAAATTAGGCTAGTTTTATAGTTTGGCTTAATACTATAAAATAAACGACAACAAATCGATCGACAGTTACATCTTTGTAAGTAGAATCTTGCGATGTCACTGAAATAAATGTTAGACCCAGGGTTCTAATAATAATAATAAAAAAAAAATTGGACTGGGCTGATATTCAAATTATTATCGATATCACACGAAAATTTCTATGTCGATAGATCAAAACTTTATTGTATGTGCAACCAAATTAGTTTTAAAACAATTGTATCAAATTAAAGAGAGTTTATAAGGTATCGGCAAAAATGAATAGGTACCGACGTGCATGTGCTGCTCACACTCGCGTTGAATTCACCCCGTACCTCCACCATAATAAGCACGCAAAATAATTTTGAAGATACTTTTTTCTTGGTTATGAACAGTATTTTTTTTTTGTCAAAAACTAGAATGAGGATAGGATTTTGTGGAAATGTAAGAAAACGCAAAAAAATGTAAATGTACATTTTACATTCGTACAAAAATCTATCCTAGTTCTAGTTTTTAATGCTTCCAATTTTGTTAGAATTTCTAAGTATGTCGATTTCTTTGCCTTCCTATTACATACAGGTCATAGTCAATCGTCCAGAGAAGTTATACTATTTATTTAGTTACAAAGTTGTCACTAAAATGCCTTTCTGGTCTGGGACCAAGGGCTGAAAACTATTACAGGGTTCCCACTTTTTTTTAGAAACAATTTCCCTGACTTTTCCAGGTTTTCCAGGTCTAGTTTTGCTTAATTCCAGGTGTGATACACGCCCCAAAATAGCTTGCCGGGAACGCAGCACTCCCTCGATACGCTCTAAAATTTATTTTCCCGTACTTCATCAGTGGCGGAACTTTGTTTCATGGGCTCGCCTGCAAAATTTCTACGGGGGATCCCCTAACAGATACACACATACATAGGCTCAGTGTTGAATTCAGGTTTTTCATCCCGGGTGGGCTACATAATACCCCGGGGGAATTATATAGGGTTTGGGGGGCCACCCCCCAACAATTGCGCCGCAGGCGAAAATTTTGAAAATCAGGTTTTTAGAGTGCGTTTGGTGCGTTTTAGAAAAAAGTTGTGGGTTGAATGCAATACCAAAATAATGTAGTTTTTGTGTTGTGGACGCTTTCCTAAATATCCGCTAGATTTCACCTTCAAACCGCTAGATTCCTAAAACGGTTATTTTAGCAACGAAAACAAATGATTGTTTTTTTTTAATTTTTCTGACTTTGGAGTCGGGAAAACATTTTCATAAATTCGGTGAAAATATATGTTTTTTGAGTAAACCGAATAAGCCTAGATTTTCATAAATTCCCATTTTCCCTGACTTTTCCAGGTTTTTGAATTTTTTCCTCAATTCCCTGACTATTCCCTGACATTTTAACCCATATTTTCAATTCCATGACTTTTCCAGGTTTTCCAGGTTGGTGGGAACCCTGTATTAGTCCCCATCATGTTGTGTCGACAATTTGTGTATGTAGGCTAAATACAATTTGACAATTTTTTAATTCAAAATCAGAAATTGATTAAAGGAGTTTCCTTTTAGGTTTGCCTTGTAGGAGGACCCTGCATCCTACAGGGCACTGAATTTACTGGTAATAAGGAATAGGCTAAATAAAATTGCATCACATATGAAAACAATACGATATAATATCAAACAGTTTCTTTAAATAGTGTATACTTCGAGAAAACAGAGAACTATTTACATTCTAGATTAGTCAACTCATAAGTCATAACATAGGAAATATCATAGTATACAAAAATTAAAAATCAATATCAATTTTGAAATTATTAGGCCTAGGGCCCTATATGGCAAACACCTAGGGAATAATTTTATTTCCTACATTTTCATCATCTACAATACACTTCCAATCATACATTGTCATTCCGGTATTTAAAAGAATAACACGTTTTTAAATAACGTAGGCCTACGTTGTTTAAAATCCCGTAAATGACTTTTAGATCTATGCTCAAAATGTAAGTCGTGCTCATACACATACGAGACACAAATATGATTGCATTGCAAATAAATGAAAAGTTCTAGAGTAGCTCATTCTATTAGTAATAATGTTATATTGCAATGCAACCACCAAATCAATCAATAGGCTCACTAGTATGTTGCATTAATGGAAATTCTACTCTTTATAAAAGTAGGTAGGTAGCTAATAAAGTGATTGAAAGTTTTAATTTAGTACAAAGTAACCAGTTTATATACATACCGTATACCAGTACTTTGTAGCAAATGCCGATGTTAATGTAATCAAGAGTGGGTATACCGGTATAGAAGTTTCAGATAAAGGGTATGCCTAGGCAGTCAATAGCCTACCATGCTAGCAGTGTTATTAGGTCATATTCTATCAGGCTATCATACATGTAGGTATCTTAATATTTTGTATTTAGGCTTAACATAAAACTTTAGGTAGGTGGAGGCCTACCTTGAAGCCCTGTAAACATCTTAATTTAATTTTTGTATTTGGCCTACTTTCAGTGTTTACAAATTGATTAAAAAAACTGGCAAATAAATTATAATGTTTTCCATGGTTATTCGTGATAAGCAGTAGGCTACTTAATGAAAGAAAGGTTAAATTAAACAAAATGAAATCACCATATTGATCACCCTTTAGGGTCTCTGCCTACCATCTCCTGTTAAATTATTTGGTTACTTATTTGTATTTGTCTGTATTATTCTATAATGTTACTAAGACATAGTAAGACACTTTGTGACTGGGACCTTATGGCCCTTCCCTAACTTTCTATGGAGTTGTACATCTTAATTTTCAATGTAATGCACAACTTGAGAAATAATAAATAATAATAATAATATAATGCCCAATGCAATGAGGGAAGAGTATAAAATATGTTGACATGATTTGGAACTACACCTTGCCCTACTTTGGGAAACTATTTACATTTTTCAGAAGACTCCAAAATGATCTCCGGACATACCAACCAGATACCTAATTAAAATAATACTACCACAAGAAAAGTAAATTTTCTGGCTCTGAAATATCAAGTTAGGCATCTCTTCTAATGGCAGGGGTATATTGTACAAAAATATTCTTAAATCTATATCATAAGTTTGCTTGGGAATGGTCCATTTCCCACTCAGAATACCTACCAATAGAGGCTACCTATTGAATATGACACATCTTAAGAGTCTTCACGAGACAAACATGTACTCGGCAAGCTCGTAAGTCGTAAGCACTCAAATTAAGATGTACGACGCTCTGGAGAAAAATGGAAACTACTACATACGCAAATTCTAAAATGGACATGACACAGATATTTTTATGCAGAACAACATACAACAAACAGAATTGCTTTATGTAATAAACCCTACTATTCACCATTGTTAAGCGTAAAGTCAATGCAACGGGAGCAACCTCTTCTCATTCCCATTGCGTCGACTTTTATGCGTAGCCATGGTGTATAGGCCTAGTAGGGTTTATTACATACATCAATTTGGTTTGTTGTATGTTGTTCTGCATAAAAAATAAAAATATCTGTGTCATGTGCATTTTAGAATTCTCGGTAATGTAGTTTCAATTTTTCTCCAGAGAGTTGTACATCTTCTTAATTTGAGTGCTTACGAGATAGTAGGCCTAGGTCTACACAATTGATTGTCAAAACAGTGAAGTTAGTTCTTGCTGTTTTCTAAAAGGCATGGGCATCCGCATAGGCAATGCCTACGCCATACAATTTTAGGTTGACATGTAGGTCTACCGCCTGCTAGGCCTATAGCCTATGCATGATTTTTTAAATGCATTTTTTCCAGTTCAATATTTGTTCAATTTTCTTCAGGTTTAGAAAGCACATTTTTTGTCTAAATGGCTTTTGAAACATCTAATGAAAGGTATAACAATGGCTGGCTTACATCCAGACAGAATACAGTCGATATAAGGTTTGACCGTTTGATACCTGTAGGTCTAGTGTAGGAAGTTAATAGTGGGATGATATTGATAATGATTTCGTTGCTTACTGTCACTATTATGCCAAATGCAATTTAATAGCTATTCAAGTCAAGGTGATAAATGCAATGGAAGATGATGAATGATGAACAATAATTTAAAGGCTGTGAATATTCGTACAGTCAGCTGTAATAATATGCCTAGTACGTAACATTTGTACTACAGTCAAACAAAGATTTGATTGGCTCTAGGCGTGCCGTAATTAGACGAGTGAGCGCAGCAAACGACGCAAGTCAAACAAGTTTTGGTTGTGATTAATAATTTGTCTGTAGGCCTATGTTAAAAGTTGAATGTTTGTTAAATGTCTGTTTGTTTGTCCAGTCCCATAAGGCCGAACGGCCAAACAGATTGAGGTGAAATTTTAAACAGACATCCGTGACCAACAACAAAAAACAAACAAATGAGCACAATCCATTACGATTTGAACCCACAAGAAATAATAAATTAAAAAAATAAGCTTTAGATGTGTAGGTTTTATTTTAACAACAATGTTTTTTTTTTGAAGAAGTCATTTTTATCGAATCATTTTTTGTCAACAGGCTGTGATAACATGCATAGCAGTGACCAAGGTTTATCGAATCTGGCACGACCAAGGTTCCCCTAAATTCCGCTGGGACATTGAGTAAGCCTTGCAATCTTTACTCGTATTTCGTACTGGCTATGTTTGTCATGGTGCGTATTGTATGCATTTCAAAACATGTTTTATAATCTTTTAAATACAATCCAGAAATTAAAAAATATTTTCCGACCGGGGGTTTGAACCCAGGTCTCCCACATTTTTTGGTTATAAGGGTGCCTTAGCCAACTAGACTAGGGAAACGCCAAAGTCGTTTGTTAGATGAGTGAGCAAGTCATGTGTTGAGTATCCGGGAACATTTTCATTTAAAAAAAATTTAAATGTCTCGCTGCCCGTTGATGACATTTTTTATTTATCGGGTTCTTTCGTATATCTTTCTGTCAGAAAAATATCACTACCGCCGCTATGAAACAACCCGATAAATAAAAAATGTCATTTTCATTTAAGTTTGATCCTTAATTCAGATTCAGATGTGCTTTTATTCTCTGACTCAAATGTTCAATATGTTATTTACTAGGGAAACGCCAAAGTCGTTGTTAGAAGAGTGAGTGAGCCATGTGTTGAGTATACCCGGTAACATTCCCTTTCTTCCCCCTACCTAAGGCCTCTCTAGCCTATCATAGGCTAGAGTGGCGCATTATGGCCTCAGTTGACACTCAAAAGTCAAAACCCTATTAATTATACCTTTATTATTTGACTTTTATTATTATAGGCCTAATACATTATTATTAATATAATATAATAATATAAGACTATGTGAGCTTCTCAAAGTTATATGTGTTAAATGCCTATTATAAATATGTACCTAACATGTATTTGAGAATAAAAGCACATTTGAATCTGAATTATCAAACTTAATGAAAATGTTCCCGGGGAGGCCTACTCAATACATGACTCGCTCACTCGTCTAACACCGACTTTGGTGTTTCCCTAGTAGATAGATTAGGCCTAGATAAATTTATTTGAATAGTCCCTAATGTTATGTAACACTCTTCCCATGTCACCGATGTCGTACGGTCACTGATAAAAGTGGTAGGGCTATAGGAACGTGACCTTTTGAAAACCATTTGACGTGGAAAGAAAATATAAAAGACTTTCAACCGAAAAGGAGTTAATTACCCCAAAAATAGAAACGTTAGTCAACATGGGCCTAAATATACGGTAATGGTGAAAAAACGACCTAACGAAGATTTGAACCACCGATCATTCACACAGAACTCATACGCGCTACCAATCTGCCACACTGTAGGGGTGGGGTTTGTAGCTATTAGCCTATGTTAGGGTGGTATTGTCGATGACAGTACAACTAATAGGCCTACATAATTATTTGTACGACTGATTGTACGATTATACACTCCGTATTTAAAAAAAAACTGCGCCTTATGTTTAGAATTAAAGCACCAAGTCCTTTGGAGCCATAGGACCTGTGCCGCAAATGAATTAAACATTAGGTCAACATTGCTTTCTTTAAAACCCATGCTTTTCCCATTTACGCAAGTAATATTCTCAACTGGTTCCAACTTATATAATATCCATCTAGCGATTTCACATAGGGTGTCCGCGAGCGTCTTATGAATGTCTCATTTTATGTCCCGTGGCGCTGGGGGGTGTCTCCTGAGCAAGTGAACAGCAAACAACCTGCGCCACTGAGGCATCTGTTAACCCATACAACTGTGCCGAAAGATTTTTGAACACCAAACAAATACGGCAACCCGTGCACCAGAGAAGGGTCCTTCTCTAGAATCGACTCTGTTGGCAACTGTCCCGCATTAAAAGTACCACTCGCGTGGATGGTAGCGCCGGTAGCAGTTCAACCATGCTCGAAGGAATCGAGCGTCCTTGTGAGCTACTAGTATCTGTGTCCCGATGTATTCTTCATTCGGCAACCGACGGACATTTCGAAGTGACGGAAACGATCCAACGAACGTAAAACAAATGTGTCGGTATCTAAATAGATTCCACCATTTTCCATGAGGACTTGGATTCTTGTGACGTCAGATGCATGATAGATTAAAACTTAGTGGTTGGCCGAATACATGTGTGGGTCGGGTCGATATTTTACTTCTAACGTTGTATTTAGGAAGGTGAATAGATTGAAGGGCATCCCAATAACGTCCACTAAACTTGGCAGTGTCACTGTGGATAAGAACCTTTTCAGGTTTCTGCACCTAAAATTCAAACAAAATATGACCTGTCAAGTGCGTAAATTTGACAATAACCCCTACTAGGCCTAGGGTAGGCCTACTAGAAAAAGCTAGCCAAAAACATCTCAATGTTTGAGGTCAGTCTATTTGACTCCCCCCCACTAGAACCGGAACTCCTTCAGTTGGGGTAGAGATGTAAAATTACCCGTTTACATTGAAAACGGTAATATTACCGGTAATATTACCGAGCACGGTAATTTTCAATATTTTGCTCTTTTATACAAAATATCTACATTCAAGGCAGGATTCCGCAGGAAGTAGGCTAAATTAGGTAAACTAATCAAGTTTGAATTGATGAATGCAACTTTAATGAATAAAATAGGCCTATATTGCAATTGCAATCAAATTATACAAATATGCAATGCATATTGACAATACAGTAGGCCTACATTCAAGAAATTAAAGGTAGGTAACTGTCCTAGATTCCAAATTAATGCAAGTGGCAGTGCAAATGTGGTATGTACAGTAAGTGCATCTACTGTTTAAAACTGGGAGCGCAAAACGATAATCAAGTTTCAAGAGTAGGTCTAAATATTTAGATTCTATCTTTACTTCAAACTTATATGGTTCTCCTCCCCGCTCTTTTATTATTAATACACTGTTTTTTCTGTTTTTTTTTTTCTGTTTTTTGTACCGGTAGGCCTAGGCCTATCTGTTTAGTGATTAACTAATTTAATCCTACTAACTTAAATTTTTTACGAATCTAGTCTCTAAAACATGGAAATAAATAACTTTTGAGATCATATCGACGATCGTAATAAAAGAAAAATAGAAAACATAAACTAGGCCTAGCTGAATAGATACTTCAGGACAGTTCCCTATTGAAACAAATTTTAGAACGCTGGTAGCCGACCGGCTTAGACCCCGCTTTTATTACTAGCTTCAAACGCGGGTTGACAGAAAACTCGGATAATTTTTGTAATGTGAACGCACAGAGTTGTAACGCTAGTTGGAATTTCAACCCGCGTCGGAACTCGGAGTCTGGCATTTAGTGGCATACAACTTGCCCCAAAACTTACAAGTATACGTGTCGACCTTTTGATAGTTGGCTTTTTCAAGATGAAAAAATACTTCCTAGACAAACACTTTGCCTTGACCATGTTGTTCTGGATCTCTTTGACTTCTTTTTCTTTGTTAGGCTACCCTTACTAGCATGCACACTTTCAGTTTTCAGCCAGATAACTAAATAGGCCTAAAATAATAGCCAACCTTCAAAAACTAAAATCTTAACTTTTCTTTAAAATTACCGAAAGTTTCACTGTCACAATAAACTGTGTAATATTACCGATTCACATCACTAGTTGGGGGGGGGGGGGGGGGTCCTAAAGCTTTTACGATGTTTTGTACAGAATCGTAGGTTAAGAGGGGGGGGGGGGGAGGGAGCCAAGCGCCGCAGCGCGTACATTTTACAATATGTAGGGTCACTTGGTATCTGGGCTGGGCCCCTGGGCTTTTTTCATTAACACCAACACGCTTCATGCAAAACACGCAAAAAAGCTTTTGGGCCCCCCCCAACTGAAGGAGTATCCTAGAACGGGCAAAGGCCTAGGGGTAGTCGCTCCTTTTTTTTTTGAAAATTGTTTTTTAGGGTTTGGATGATACCGATCGAATTTACGATACAAGAATGGGCTAGCCTAGGCCTCATAACCTACAAACAGAGGAAACTGGCCCAAAACGCCCAATGGGCCCTTATGTCATTTTTCTTTAATGTCCTACCTACCCAAAGGCTACTACCTTTTTTATGCATTTATATACGGGGTTACTGATCAAAAGGGGTGCAAAATAGAAGCAACCAGCTTACCTTCAAAACAGAAAGTATGCCAAAAACCTGTAAAAAAGATTTTCTTTTCCGAATTTTACAAGTGTAAAATTTTTGGTACATGAGCTCAAAAACCCCTGATATTTTGTAAAATCCGAAACTGCACATCATGTAATGTGCCCCCCTGGCGATTTAAAACCCCATTAATAATAAAATAACACCTTATTAAAACAAAAAAAGAAGAAAGATATACAATCTGACCCCCATGACCAAACAAAACGTGAGGCACTCCCTTAAAAGGGAAAATTAAAACTAGCCTAGGCTGCCTTTTAAAAGGGGTTGGATCAAAATTTCTTTGTCATAAAATTCAAACAGGGCGTACTTCTAGCACCGGAGATACCGCACCCCGGGTTTTCTTTCGAAAAATGTAGGGGTGGGTTAATCATCCAAATTTTTATTAAAAATTAAATTATTGTTTTCGTTTTGGTTCTTTTCAAATAGCTAATAGGGATGGGGCCCCCCTATTATCGGGTACGTAATTTACCTTTTCCCCCAGGCTACAGGTTTTGGGACACGGTTAGGTTGCATTCTGCGCGTAGGGGCACCCCCAAAGGGATATTAAATCCCAAAAAACTAGGGTCAAGCAAGGAAAATAGGTCTGGGCCCTATTAGCCCTATTTCTATTATTTATTTGCCTACACTTTTTGTTAAAAATTTTTTCGCCTCGTTTGAATAGGCCAAACCCGATAAGGGATTAAAGGGGGGGGAAGACCCGCAAAAGATCCTAGGCCTGGGCCTAGGCTAGGTTTAAAAGGCCCGAGCACAATTGCCCGGAAAACAGAAGGGGAACGAAAACGGAACGGGAAGACGCTAACTTTTAAGGGCTTCGAGCACAATAGCCTGAAGCAAGCCGAGGGGAACAAATCAAAAATAAGGTGTTAATTATTTTTTGTTGTTTTTTATTCGCTCAGTTTTTTAAATTTTATTCGCAATTACTCGCTTAAAAAACCATCAAAGTTGAAAAAAATATTTTTAGGACGTGCACATCTTGATTCCGTTTGGTTTCCCGGAAAACGTAGGGAAAAGGGGAAGTTAGGGAAAGTTAAAATTTTGGTGATGTTCCCTTTGTCGTTGCCGGGATAGGGGAACGACCGGCAACGGAAGTTTTATTTATCGGTCGTAATTTTAAGGTGATTAAACTTTTCCCTTCGTTGTCTTTTCTCTTGTCGTTCCCGGGAAATTTGTGCATGGGCCTTAGGGCCTACCTAGCTATGCTTTTAAAAAAAAATACGTAGGGCCTATAGGCTAGGCCTATTTTACCCTAGTATTTATCAATTCTGGGGGGGGTCTTCTAATTTCCCGGTAATAAATTTGTATTCGGTCCGTGCTTGGTGGGGGTGGGTAGCAATTTACTGAACTATTACCTATTTAAAATCAGGGACAGTTTACCCCATTTTGTGGTTTTTTTTATTTAGCAATGCCACAAACCAAAAGGGGTTCGCGCTCCCAAAGGCAACTAAGAGGGGAACCCACAATTGGGGACATTTAAAGGATGGTTGCCCCGGGGAGCAGACACCCGAGCTACCGAAGAAAAATAGTTTCAGACAAGAAACTGCCAAAATCCACTACATGGCTAAGAAAGTATTGTTGCGGAGCGGGGGGCCGCTGCAGACCTGAAATGACCAACAGATGATCGCGTCTCAGGGAGTTGCCCGGCCAACACGGGTCGCATCGTGCCCGTGCCCCCCCACGTGTTTCTGAAACGATGTTGTTCCGTTTCCAGGTGAGGGGGTCGCATTTCAAGCTGCCCTAGGCCCATACCTCCTAACAAAGGACTGGGCCCGGCCTAGTCAATCTTAGCCCCGTGCATTAAAAAAATCACTTTAAAATTTTGGGACGTATGGTTAGTAGGGTAGGGAGATTTAGACAACATAAACATTTTTTTAAATTTTTATAGGGCGGTAGGCCTAGTGAAAAGAGGAAAAACTAGGCTACAGAAAACGCGGGGAAACGCTCGAGTTTTGTTGAATGTGTGATGAATACACTCTTTAAGGAAACCCCTTTATTAATTCTAAAATTTTGGGAAGAATAAAATAAACTAGGGTTGGGGATTCGATTATAAAGTCGTAAAAATTTTACCCCGGGACCAAAAATTCGACATCACATTGAAAAAAAATTTGAGCAAAATTCTTTGACATTACTTTTTTTCGGAAAAAGAGGATTTATATGAGCCTTTTTGGTATTTTAATATTTTCCTTTTTTAATGTAAAAATAGGTACGCCCAAAAAGTTTTGAGCTAAAGGTCCCTAAGTTTTAAAAAACAATTTTTTTTCTTTTTTTTAAGAAGGGAAATGAGTTTAAGAATAAACGATGGTCAAGTCCCACCCCCAAAATAAAACACTCATGGCCTATTTTTTGGACAAATCTGCAGCGCTGGTGTTGGGGGGAGTGGACAAAAAGTGGCCTCACCCGACTGCATTACCACACGGTTCAACTGATAAGATTCCTTTTCGCCACATGGGGTCTGGGCGCTGGCCCCTGGGCGTCTTTGAGCAGGGCTGGAAGGAGGACATGAACGAAAAAGGGTGCCAAGAAATTGGGATGTAGGGCTGTTAAAATTTTTAGTTAAAAAGCCCCCGGATACCCCTTGACCTTTCGTTTGGGGACTTTTTTAATTTTTTAGAGAAAATAAAAAAAAACTTTTTTTAAAGTTTTCGATTTATTTTTTGTATCTAGTCAGTGATGACGATGATCTTCACTTTTTTAACAAATGGGTTTATTTCATGAAGTAAGATGACGACGGTCTCGGGCGCCAAGATACTCGTTTTTTGAATATAAATTTCCGGTTTTTGAAAACGCACTTTTGAAGGGAAATGATTTGCCTAAAGCATAAAATCTCTGCCTAGGCATGTAAAAGGCCCATTCAATTTAAAGGTGTGGGCAGCAGCAAGATTACACATAACGAGAGATACGTGAAAATAGTGTTTTGTGAAAAATGCTACAAAGCACTTTTTTAATTTAAAATTTTTGATTTTTTCCCGTCCAATTTTATTTTACATTTAAAATAATTGGTTGTGCCATTTTTATTTGATTATTAATTTAAACCTTTGGGGACATAATTTTTAAAAAAAAAACTTCATACCCGGGAGGGCCACACAAGTTTTTGAAGGTGGCCAAAAATGGAGCTACAAAAAAGCGGGAAAATGACACTTAAAATGCTATATTTACGTATCTTAACATTAATTACCATTGATAGAGGAGGGGTACATGTGTAAGTTAAAAGGTTCTCTTCGTGCGCCCTGTCGGTGACATCACCATTTAGCTGACACAGACGAAAACCAACCTAATTTATGACACATGACTATCTACTGCCGCCCCTATGTGCGAGTGCGAGTCAAAAAGTCAAATGAGTACCCGAGACTATTTCTTATTTTGGTTTTTTTATCAAAGGGCGGGGACTTAATATCCGTTTTTTGCCTTAAAGGGAGGCCTAGTGCGTATTTCAAAGAACTCATAAAGCTATGCCTTTGGGAGGGAAACAATCACAGATAATATAGATCTTGGGGGAATAAAAAAAATTTTTTTTAATTATGCCTACTGTATATAATTTTTTTAGGTTGGAATGCCGTAGCTGCTGGCATCTTCAAGACCCCGGTTTGGGAAGCCCCCGGACTTGTGGTCACCCCAAAGACAGCGTCGATTACCCCGCACGTAAAAAAGGCAAACGGGAAGGGAAAACGACAAACTTCTTACAAGTACCCGAAGGGAACCACGGCCGTTCTGACTACCAAAGTCACTCCGATTATTATCAGCGAGTCTTCCCGTACAATCGGAATGGAGCCAATGGATACTTCGTCATGAATGTTGTCTTTTTACTGTGGGTGATCGAAACAAAATTATGTCACATGGTTAATTTAAACAATAATGCGGTGCCTCATGCTGACTTTCATTTCTCTGTTCTGTTTCCTGAAGGAATAATTATTTAATAAACAATATTTCATTTTCCACCTATGTTTTGTCTACATTTTATTAATAGGCCTACAGACAGTGCCTACTACAGGTAGTACATTTTCTTGAATAAGTAACTCATGGGGGGGGGGGGGGGGAGTAAACATTTTTTTGTAGAGGCTATTTTTAACCTGTGTTCGACCCACCGAACAATGTTTCTTTTGAGCAAATTCACAGTCTTTTATTGTCCATTCATTAGCGCAAGCGGCGAAGTAGTCTCCTATTTTAGCCCCTCACGTCTTACCTTGATGGCTTTGAGTCGTCAAAAATTCGCGGTCTGTAGTGAATGAAGAAAGCAAGTGGCTCTAGTCGACACGGACAGTTCGATTCACTGCCGAAGTAAAGACTTTATAGTGTAGTGTATATGCGTGCGTGTGCACTGAAGATTTCTAGTATAGTGTGGAAATACTTTGACAGGTGGGAAAACACACGGGGTGTCTACAAGACTAGAAAACCTGGAAAAGTCTGGGAGTTTTTTCTTTCTGGAATTTTACTAGAAATGTAAAAAATCAATATTTTAGTAATTTCAATACCTTTTTTGTTGCTGAAAATAGAAATTCTCAATTTTAAAAACAAAGTTAGACCAACGCAAGGTCATCACATTTTTGTACAACTAGCACGGGCATGCGATAAGACAAAATCGGACATCTCTTCACTAATTGTGGTTTGCCTCGTAGCATATATGTTACCAATCAAGTTAGCGTAAAGTGAGACTGTCCGCTTGCTTTGACACCAAGAAACACAATAAATGCAGTATTTTTTTATTATTGATTGATCTATATTTTTATTTATTTAATGTCTCCTATTCAGTTAATAACTGATTTACAAAGGAGGGCAACTAAATAAATCTAATTACGGTCCATAAATGCAGACAACAATATGAACTATAATTATTAATAATATTAAGAAGATTATTATTATTAAAAAGATCGTTCAGAGAAAATTTGATACAAAGCACGAAAAACTTAAATCACAGCTTGAAAAGATTGCAGACTATGTGCTGTTGGCCACAGACCGTTGGTCAGTATATGACAGTTACCAGTCATTACATCAATGATAGTGGCAGCTGCACAACAATGTGTTGAGTATGCGATGGAGAGATCGACATCCGATCGTCGATCGAAAGTTTAATGCTGTGTTTTGGACAATGCTTCTAATGTTCTGCGCGAACTATAATTATTAATAATATTAAGAAGTGAAGAAAAGATTGTTCAGAGAAAATTTGATACAAAGCACGAAAAACTTAAATCACAGCTTGAAAAGATTGCAGACTATGTGCTGTTGGCCACAGACTGTTGGTCAGTATATGACAGTTACCAGTCATTACATCAATGATAGTGGCAGCTGCACAACAATGTGTTGAGTATGCGATGGAGAGATCGACATCCGATCGTCGATCCAAAAGTTTTGTGCTGTGTTTTGGACAATGCTTCTAATGTTCTGCGCGCATTTAATGACTGTGAAATGGCGAAGGAACGACAGGGCTGTGCTGTGCATATTTTGCAGTTACGTGCAAATGGTGGGTTGAATGAGATTCCGCTATTGCGTAAGATAAGTGGCTTCTAATATCATATGAAACTTAATTCCAAAAGTAGGCCTATATACCTCTGTACAAAAACAAATTTCTAAATGATTCAGAAATTAATGTAAGAACTTGCATTTTCTATCCCAATCAACAATTTGAAAAATATTTGGTAGAAGTATAGAAAAGTACATACATAAATACAGTAAAACCCCTATGTATCGTTTTTCAGGGTAGCTTACAAAAAAACGATGCAGTGAGGAAAACGGTCAAAACGGGAAAACCAATAAAACGATGTAATATGCCTAAAATTGAGTAAAATAACAAAAAAATGAATTTTGAAAATTTTCAGTCTAATTCATTGCCTACTCAAAATATCTGGATAATAATATAATTATCAAGTATCTATTACGACTTTCAGAAGACAGTTATATAATAATTGTTGTACGTAAAGAAAATAAAAAGCTTGTCTTAATGAGGTAAAAAATAAAAAGCAACAACGATGATAGACAAGATGTGTTGATTCATGCGCGGGTGTGTTGGCGCGTAAGCTATGAGTGCGAGAGAGACAGCCGCGGGAATCGGCGGCGCAAGAATCTATTCGTCGGGTCGAGACCTCACAGCTGACCATGCACATGGTGAATGTATTGTCACGCTATCTGTGTTCTCGGTCGCTGCGCCCTATTGTCCGCGCTGTACTTGTGTTTAAAGAAGATTAAGTATTTTTCCGTTGATATCGATCAATGCTCCGTGCATGAAGATTACATTTCCCTGTATCTCTTCATTGACTCTGGGAACGATATTTACTACGATTTCGAATCGTGCTTGCGACGAGAGAAAATTGCACGGGCGACTGAACTGCATCCTTGAAGTCCCTAGGGAATGGTCCGGGTCTCCAAGGTCGAGATCGTCTCAGCTTCAAATGTTGCAGTACACGGCTAGCTGGTAGGGGCAGCCGGCAGCGTTATATCCGAGAATAAGACACGGCAACTCAACTTATATAACACTCGCGCTACAGTTAAAACAAGTGTTGTATTGACATCATCATTGATTGAAAACAATGATCTTGTAATTATTATTATCGCATTCGCGTAAGAAATACACGGCACTGCTGAGAGAGAATGTGTAGTGTCTGAGCTGGCAGGCCGGCCGAGAGAGGAGAGAAGAGAGCGAGAGCCGTGCCACTGGCAGCGCGAGCGGGAGGGGAGGGGTAACCGGTCTCGTAGGGGGCGGGGAGGTGAAGTGAACCTGACTACAGCTTACAAAACATCGCGCTCGCTGTCGATGATGTATTGTCTTGCAGGAAATAGTGCTTCGTCCGTCGGTCGGTGTTCATCAAAGGCGAAAACGATACATTAGGGTAAATTTAACATTGAGAAACACAACATTTTGAACGGTACAGCGAGGAAAACGATCGATTGAGGAACGATGGATGCGGGAATTTTTAACATTGTGTAAATGGGACTTTTGCAAAAACTTTTCAAATATAGCGATCATGGCGGGAAAACGGACGATCCGGGAACGATCCATAGGGGTTTTACTGTACACACCTTTACTCATTACTTTGTATAAGTAGTATTTTAATTTTAATTTTTAACCAATATATTATGCCATCTTCATCCTTTTGTCCTCTGAGAAGAAATTGATTGCAAATCTTGTCTAAAAGTACTAATCGATTCTCTCCTGAAGTACAACATAGGCCTACTCAGTAGATACTAGATAGTCTTACTGCCCAAACCACTAAAGAATAACTATGACTATGACGAGTGAGCGTAGCTTACGGAGTCTATATGGCAAGTTTTCAACACTTGTTGCGTTTATGTGTGTATGTCTGTGTGTATGTCTGTGTGTTCGATGCCCAGGGGCCAAACTACTCGTCCGATTTTGACGAAATTTCACACCAACGTCAAGCACCAATTATAAGAGTGCTGTTAACATGGACAGCAAAATTCGCAGGAATCCAACCAACAAAAAATAAAAAATAAATTAACAAATTACTTCTTTATTTTTTTAAACTTTAAAGTTCGCTTTGGAAAAAAATACCCTTTCTCAACAATGTTACAACTATGAATGTTAACAATTGTGAAAAATTTCAGAATTATATCTTGCCCTGCTAACTTACCAAAAATCAATTGCTGCAAAAAATCTTGATTTGCAGAGCTTTACTAAATTGGATTTGATTTGAGGAGCATAAAAGATGGATGCAGAACATATCGAGGCAAACTGGGGTCCGTGAGTAGACCTTTCTAAAACATATTTTGGAATCTTGGTAGCTTTAATACTTTGGTGTTGACGATGTGATGTTTTCATTGTTTTGGTGTCGCCCGTGTCCACGTGCATAGCGTCCATGTGCGTAGCGATATAGGGAACAGCAGTAGCAGCTAGACAAGTCTCGACTTGATGAGTCAGAGCTGCATGCATGCACCTGCAAAATGTAATTGTGATACTCACTCAGCCAACAACGACTTTTTCCTAGTCAATACAATAACAGAGTTAGTGAAATAAGAATCTATAAATAACCTCAACATTTTCTCAGTTACAAACCTCTTCATTCTACTTATAATTTCAATTGCTGGTGATATTGATAACTTATTAATTATTATTCATGTTTCTATAATTTTAAATTACAATCTAAGAAGACTCGGGAGATATTTAAAAAATATATAGGCCTACTCTAGAAATAACCTTACCATTTCAATGTCAAATTAATAATTATAAATTAATATAATTCATGCTTCTGTCATTATAGTAGCCTGTTTTGCCCCAATAAATATCTAATTCCAGAGTTTAAAACCAAGCATCCATCCTCTTCAGAACTTCTTGAAGACGTCTCCAGATCTCTGCAGCATTCACACCTAAATAGAAAAACAAGTCATCAGCATGTGAAATATAAGGGATTTCGGCCATAATATTAGATAGTAATCCACAAAAAGGACTGAATGCATCAGTTATTATTTCATATACTTGTAGACTACAAATGTGCGAGCACTCTTGCTGGTTGTATCTTCCCTAAAAGCTAAATAGCTTTGCGACAAGAACAAGTAGTAAATGATTGTGTTTTGTCCAACTTCATCTGGACCGCTGCGTGGCTTTCGGGTCATATTCTTTTGTTCACTACTATTTAAAAGGCGGTGGAACTGTTTACTATTGTACATTGAGGGGCAGATCGAACATTCGTACGCGCTTATGGAAAATAACATGGGCCTGTGTTTGAATGTTGACACTTGGTAGCTTTGGTCAGTGAGCAACTGTTGTGCATACAGCTCTGAAACACTTAAATAAATGGTCAAATTAGTACGTATTATAAAAAATTCAACCAAAAAATATCATTTAGATCTAGAGTGTAATAAAGAGTGCAGAACTGAAATACCCATGTTGGATCCAGTCCGATACGTGACCTAAAAGGTTAAATAACGTAAACAAGAAAAATACATGTTTGATGGCCTAAAGCTATAGGAAGAGGCATTTGTTTTTTGCAAAAAGTGATAAACCCCAAATAACACCACAAAATTGCAATAAACCAAAATAAACCCACAAATGCTTAAAAAACCAAATTAAGCCACATTTTACTATTTGCCTTCATAAAAAGAAAAACACAATTCTTTCTACTATTCAATGACTTTCACTCCAACTTATAGATAACTATACTAAATTTTTTAATGAAATACTAGCTCAAACAAACACAACAAATATAAATTGTTGTAAATTCTCTTAATTTTCAAAGATGTTTCCCCCGTTTTTAAATTAACGGCAAAAGGAATGCTCGCAAGGTGGTATCTGTGCGATGAAACTCTGATCACGTATGTACTACATAAGCATTGTCAATAAATTTTGTGTAAATTTAACTGTTTTGCAATGAAAGAAATGCAAAAAATAAATAAAACCTTAAACACCACTTTACATTTTAAGACAAAATTTTGGAAAAAATGAAACCATTTACAAATGACTTTACCTAGGCTATAAATACTCTAGCTAAGCCAAAAGTGCAGGCATATGAACAGAATATCATCATTGTGAACCCCTGTGCTTACGAGTACTTGTGTGCAACTACCATCAACAATAAAATGTAATACAGAAA
The DNA here is from genome assembly GCA_024449915.1 of Sweltsa coloradensis. Taxonomy (NCBI): domain Eukaryota; kingdom Metazoa; phylum Arthropoda; class Insecta; order Plecoptera; family Chloroperlidae; genus Sweltsa; species Sweltsa coloradensis. Next base: position 20,454 of record JAMZAV010007446.1, read on the forward strand.
CATAGATACATAACATTTATATTTTATTTATTAACAAATAACAACTAGTATTACATACTTTATAATTTATACATATACATTTTTATATAAAATATACTTTGTAGTTATACAATTGACCAATGAATGTGTTAAAACTTAAAAGTAAAAATGATCCAACATACCCAAAGTAGTGTACATAATAATAAAAATGAGTATTACTATTAACCATTACATTACAATTACATTTATCTCAATTCTCCATAGGGCCACATGGTAAACATTGATTTATTCACTTGGAATCTGAGAGAGAGGGCCAAGTTAAATAATTCTTAGAGATATGTCTACCTACATATTTATATGATACATAAACAGTAGGCCTAGTTTTCTAGTCTATTGTTGTTTATAGCGAGGTGTAGGTCCCTCTACATAATATTATAGAAGTTCATGCTAGATTATAGAACTAAAGTAGAAGATACAATTTCATTTTTCATTACTTGTTAATAAATAATTAATGTTGACAAAGCCAACCGGCTAGTTTAGTTTAGATTGGAGAAGGGTTGACAAGTTGGGAAAGCATAGAGAATATAAAGATCAATTGAAATCAATCAACTTTACATTAGCTGCAGTTGTTATCAGCAGGTGAAAAGTTTTGTCGCCCCTAGCCCTTCAGGCTGGTCTTTAAAGCTATTCCACCGCGTTTTTTCTATTTTCCAAAATATGCTAATAAGTCAAAATATAGTGAATGGCTTTGAAACATGGCTATTTTAGAAAATCAAAATATTTTTTCCAAATTTTTCTGATCCGGTACACGGCCATATAGCCACCTCAAAATAATTTCAAACTTCAATTCGCCAGGGCACACCATTCAACGTAGGGTGTTGTGCTTTTGTGACATTAATTTTCAACTGTTTTTCTTTGGACTGACTGAGAGAAAACAGATTTATTTTAACAATTGTCTTTCCTGCGAATTTTTTTCGTTTGGCGGTACAAATCGGTAAAAAATACCGCCAAACGAAAAAATTCGCAGGAAAGACAATTGTTAAATAAATCTGTTTTCTCTCAGTCAGTCCAAAGAAAAACAGTTGAAAATTAATGTCACAAAAGCACAACACCCTACGTTGAAAGGTGTGCCCTGGCGAATTGAAGTTTGAAATTATTTTGAGGTGGCTATATTGGCCGTGTACCGGATCAGAAAAATTTGGAAAAATATTTTTGATTTTCTAAAATAGCCATGTTTCAAAGCCATTCACTTTATTTTGACTTAGTAGAATATTTTGGAAAATAGAAAACACGGTCGAATAGCCTTAAATTCTCTATGCTTTCCTAACTTGTTAAAAATAAATTATAATATTCCTATTTTATTTTGGCATGTTGTTGCCACTCGCGAGGGAGTTTTTGTTTCTTGAAAATGTAATTTTCCTATTATGCTAGTCTTTCTACTAACATAATGTGATATAAAACTAATACAATATGTGGTAAGTTATGTTAATATGTACTTGATAGATGCCAATCGACTGGAGTATTAGGAAATAGGAATTAGGATAGGTTCAAACAGCTTACCTTTGTGGTGTGTTGGAAGTTGTCAAATTATATATTTTGTTTATTTCAGACAACTAACTTTGATTCGTGTTTTATAAGCCTAGCTGAAGAGTAATGGTAACAACCAATGACAATGACTATAAGTAATGACAATATTGCGCTTTTACAACTCGAGTTGTAGTAACGAGTTGTTCATTCACAGTTGAAATGGATTTTAATAGTTATGAAATAACTGCTACAACCTTAGCTTTACAAATGCAAAACATAGGCATTGATCCATTTTAAAATGTTTATAAAAAGGTATTGCCATGGATGGAAACAACAAAATAGTATTAAATAATAATAAAAGTAAACTATGTATCAAACAACTATAAAGAATAAAGATCCTCCTTTGTAAATCAGTTTTTTTAACTGAATAAGATAAAAACATTAAATAAATAAAATTAAAATTAAAAAATTAAAAGGTTTATTCTCTACACAAATATGAGATTATGTACAGTATAGGCTAACCAAAAACCCTCGATGTAGATGCTTTCAGCTGTCAGTTTACTTGCTCAGCTCTATAGGGCACTTTACTTTTTGATGCTGATGAGGAACAAAACCTAACATCTAGGACTATGTATGAAAATTGAAAGGCTGATAGTATAACAAACAATACAAGTATTTGTGATGGCATTGTTTTCAAATACTAACAATATTGTAACATCAAAAATTAATTAATAGATGCCACTGCTTATTTCATCCCATGACCGTTCAATTCATTCAGAGTTAGTTAATAGATCATTTTCAGAATTAACTGCGCATGCGCGCTCCGTTGCAAAGCATTACGGGAGAAAGGGCATTTACACGCTAAAAGCCATATGCTTGGGCGCGTGGCGGTCTGCACTGACTGTGCTGGAAACGCAGTACGCCACACACCCGAGCATATGGCATTTAGCGTGTAAATGCCCTTTCTCCCGTAATGCTTTGCGCGCGATATAGAGGGCGCTGGTGATTTTGAAAATCGTCTATTGGTGACGAGTGTTACAGCTCCTTTATGTATGTTAATTTGTTAAATAATAAGAAGGGCCTAAGTGTGGTACAAGCAACATTACAAGATTACAAGATTAATTAATTAAGTCCCCCACTGAAAATCAGTTATATAACTGAGTGGGTAGACTCTAAATAAAATTTATTTATTATTTACTTATTTAATCACATATTGAAGATATACAGTCGAGCCCACTTATAACAAACTTGACCAAAAACTGACTTTTTCTTAGGGCTGGGTAAAAATTCGATATTTCAATATGATATCGATAATTGGAAATATTTTCAATATCGATATTTGATTTCATATCGAAATTGACACAAAAATGCTAAATTTTGTCCTTTTGGTGGAGGTGCCGGGTAGGTAGTCTAAATTAAATTAACCTGGCTGGTGCATTTGGGGGAGGTGTCGGGTCATAAAACGCGATTGTGAGATCGTAAAAATCGTTGAATAGGTTTATGATTTTATGGTGATACCTTATCAACCCTATTTGGCCATAAATTATGAAAAATAAACCCACTCTTGAAAAAAAAAAAGATATTATTCATATTTTTTAATTATTTTAAATGTCATAGCCCAGCCCTACTTTTACTTAGTTAAAAAAGAACTTTGTTAAAACAGAGTCACTTTACATGTATTTTTAATTAACAAGCTTTAAAATTACTTTGTTAAATCCAGAACTTTGTTAAAAGAGAGTTCTTTATAAATGGGCTTGACTGTGCTAGTAGAACATGTTGGGAGGTGAAGAAGTATGGTGTTTTCCATTGGCCACACTAGTGCGCACCGATTTGCCACTTGTAGTTTTATTTAATCTGTTTTGTGATGTTATTCAAGTGGAGGTCGAGGACAATGACATGCCCATCGAAAACACTAGGGATGTGCGAACGTTTGAGATTTGAACTTTTAAGTTCGAGTTTGGTTCAAGTTAAAAAAAAAAGTTCAAAGTTCGATTTTTTTTTTTTTTTTTTTAATTACTAATTTGTAGTGGTGTGCGGTCACATATTATTTGACAAGTCAAAAAATGGTTCTCAGTTTACAGGTACAAATTTAAAAACAAAACAATGGATGGTGGAGGTGCTGGTCCAGAAGTTACATACTTTCTTGGTGGAGGTGCTGGTCCAGACTTATCACTATTTTACCTAAAAGACGGTTTGATATACCTTTAAGTTGAATTCGAGTTCAAGTTCGATACAGTTCAAAATTTTTGTAAAGTTCGAAGTTCGGTTTTTTTAACTGGGAAAGTTCGAGTTTGAGTTCGAAGTAAAAATAGTGGGTTCGCACATCCCTAGAAAACACCATACAAGAGTTTCAAGTGACGTCACAACGAATGTCATGGCCAACTGGTGGGCAAAAATTACGTTGGCGCTATCTAAACACATGTTAAAAGGGTGAATTTCATTGAAGATTGCTCACAGCTGCATTACACTTGGCAGTTAAAACCAATCGGTAGTATTCTAATATTTGTTATTAAAGGAATTGTCTCGGTTTGCATAACAAGCTCCTCAGAAGGTGCCTTGATTAAATTCAAGAACAATACAACAAAATCCAGGTAGCTCAGACTTATGGAACTCAAATAAACTCAAATAATCACTTACTAAAGCCCTGCACAGCGCGTAGGCCGCCTATGGTGACGTCACTGCAGGGCTACCTGCTAGGCTGGCTCCAGCCGAGGAAGGCCTCGCTCAAGCTCGCTGCCGTGCCGTAAGCGGCCGCTTATGGCGAATTTCCTAGGGGTGGCATTGCCGCCCTGACACTTCTAATAACCGATTTTACATGTTGAAAGAACAAGATAAATATCACTGTTTCTGAATACTAACTAAATTAAAGTTTTTACTTTTTAATTTTTATAGTATAACAAAAATGTAACATTCAACACTTTACTACCAAACATTGACGTTTCACATGAATTTGTACTCCCGTATTGTCACCTCTCGAACGCAAAAGATGGTCAAAAGACTCATTCAGATCATGGAAGCTCAGATTTACCCCGCAGAGATGGATTTTGTAATTTCTGGATTGATTTCCATAATACTGTTTGACTTAAGTTAATCATTATAATCAACTACAATTCAGAGATTAAAATGTACCCGTCCTGATGGTCTAGTGGTTAAGACGTCCACCTGGAATGTGGGAGATCCGTGGTTCGATTCCCGGTTGGGGCGGACTTTTTTAATTTCTGAATTGTAGTAAATAAAAATAAAAAAAGTAATACTATTCTTTCCGAAACTAGTGCCGAGTGGGGAGTATAGCTACCACTCCCCGCCCTCGTGTCGTTTTATCTGTCCAGCAGTGGTGTATGAACCGGGGGTGGGGGTGGGGGGTAACATATTAACTTTACGTGCATTATAAAAGTTTTTAGATCCGAGTGCAGGAAGTATAGTTTTAGTTTTAGTTTTTAGGTATAAATTTAAGTTATTTCAAAAATGTCTTTATTATTGTGCAAAACTTTCTTTTATACACATGATGGTTTAGTTAGGCAATCAATAATTGACATTTTTTACGTCCAAAATCAACTTAGTGTATATCAGGGTTGCCACCAAGAAAAAATAAAAATCCTGTTTGAGCAGATCAAAAATCCTTAGAAATCCTTAAATGAAACACCCAAATCCTTAAAAATCCTTAAAATGCCTAAATGTATTAATTTCGATACAATATCGATATATCATAATGTAATTGTTGTAAAAAAATTGAATATATAATTTTTTGTAGAGTAGGTAGGCCTATTTTTAATAAATAAATTGTATAAAGAGTCTACCCACTCAGTTATATAACTGATTTTCAGTGGGGGACAGTAAATCAAAGCGACCAAGCCAACCTGTAGGCCCCAAATCAATCGGAAAAAAAAGATTCGAGGCCAAATAGGGTTGATAAGGTATCACCATAAATGCATATTTTTACGATCTCAAAACCGCGTTTTATGACCCGGCACCTCCACCAAAATTCCGAAATTTTGCATTTTTGGTGTAAATTTTGATATTTATGCATCGAAAATATTCCCACTTATCAATATCGCATTGAAATATAGATTTTTTGACCAGCCCTAATTAAAAACGGCGTAAAACTTAAAAAAAAAAAAAAAAAAAAAATCCGTAAATTGGACTAAAAATCAGTGTATCCGTTTTGCACCCTCAAAATCAGTTAAAACGGATAAAATCCGTAAAAACGGCAACCCTGATGTATATCCTTCATAAACAAAACTGAAATCCCTTGACTTGCCATTTTTCAGTTAAAACATGACGAAATAACTGTAGTATGGTGTAATTTATTTTTTCAAATATCGTTTACCTTTAAATAATTTTTGGATGACACCACTGGGGGTGGCCAAATGTAATCTCGCTTACGTTGGCCCTGAGCACAGATATGTAATATTAACACGCGAGTCACAGTTATAAAACACGAAATAATAGTTTTGAATGTAAATATGTAATTATTACAAGTTACAACTTGCAACTACTCAGGCTGACACAAAGTTAAACATTGCAACTAAAAACTAGCTCAAAATGTCGAATTAAAACACTAGTGCTAATAACTAAAATCACGTAACATAAACGATGATCAGCGCTAGTATAAATATAAATATAAATATAACACACGTATGATATGAAACTACAATTCTCATTTACAAAACTAAACGGTAAACTAAAGAGTTCAGACGACCGACGTACACACTGAATAGCTCGCTCCGTAGCAGGTAGCAAGAGCGAGGACCGTGCCCAGCACTGACGTCAAAACTATTTTGCGCGGGTTGAAAAGAAAGCCCCATACGACCCACACCACCCTCAATAGGCATTTTCTGCAAATACATTCTTTTCATAAATAATCTTAAGAGTTGGACACTTGTTGGAAACTCGGACAATGCCTGTAACAGCTTAGAAAAGAAACAATGTAAATTGAAGCTCTGGTTTAAAAAAACAATTAAAAGCTGGAACCATGCAAAAGCAGGTCAAGGCCACTTTCGACGCTTTAGAAATAGACCTACCGTTTTGTGTCTGGCAAAAAGTATTTCAATGTTACTGGAAGAACCATTCCATAGCTATAAAACATATTGACATTATGCGTCGTACACATTTTTTAATCATTGTAGGCGATGAAAAATACGTGATTTCTTCCTATCCGCCTATCGTAGCCATGTTAAAATTGCATTCTTTGACCACCACGGCCTAAAGTTAGTAGATACGGCGCTGCCCAAAGCCTTCCTGACCTGAAACTCTCCTAAGGTAGTCTTTTCAACCAATGGAACCTTCCACACTCTTAAAATGGCCATTTCTCTTGTAGGGTTATCTCTCCATACCAGACATGCAACTCGCATAGTTCCTATCAGCATCGGAAAAGGTAGCAAGGTGTCCCTAATTAAGTACATTAATGTTATACTAAATTTGAATACTATAAATAATACATACAGATTAAATTTAAAATTAAGTAGTAGGTACAAAATATAAATAAATATGTAATTAATACTACCCTACCTATTAAAAAAAAATGTCATTGACGTAACAGAAATGGTGATAAAAATAAATAATATCTGTTTAAACATTAGGGAATAGGCCCTACTACAGTGTACACTGTACAGTACTACTGTCATATTAATATGTATTTTTAAAAATTCTAAGATATACCTCAGTCATGGAGGAGTATAAATTATAAAATTCTTGAGAGGGGTTTTACTTACTAGCATAGGTACATTAGTATCATGTGATGTTAGGGCTGAGGTAACAAATGATTCATTTGATGCTAATTGACAATCTCCTATTGCCACAAACTTCAAGCAAGCAACTAGCCCCTAGTCTGCCAAGTCACAGCCAGACACTCACAGTTCCTGCCCACCACCTGCTTGCGCAGAACTTTCATTGTCAACGATTCGTTGATTATTGTAAAATTAGTATAACGAAGATAGTTGACTACGGGCTCTGGGATAGAGACCCACATTATTGGAATTGGTTAAAGTACCGGTACCTGGGAAATGATCCAAGTTTTACTTCCGAGTCCAAAAAGCTGCAAGAAGGTCTCACAATATTGGGTCGGCATGTGGATACTGTCATGCTGCACAACGCACTCGTAAGCAGACAGATAGTAGCCTATGTTATACGTAGCCTGTATCTGTGTGCATTGTAACTTACCATAATTTTCCACATACATCTAGCAAAAAGTCAGTCAAATTCAGCTGAAAAACACAAATTAAATGAACTACAGGACTCTAGTACAATCTTATCAAAATAAATTATAGGTTTTCCCACACTTCCACATGAATTCCAGTGTTTCTAGAACATAATGAAAACGGTTTACTTAACCTCCCAGACGTGGTTTTTTTAGTGTAAAATTTTACCCCAGCGTGGTTTATTTTTTCAGAAAAATTAAATAATTTGCAATGCATTTTCATAACTAGGAAAACGCTTAAGTCCCCCGCGTTGTTGGATGAGCGTAATTGGTGCATTGAGCTGCCATGTGTTATGCGAATTTTCTGTTGTTCTGTGGAAAAATCATTACTAAGTTGAATTTTTTTAAAAATATAATTACATTAAATTAAATTAAATTAAAAATTAACTTTAATTTTTTAATTTATTAATCGTAATTGTTAAAAAAAAAATCGTAAAATTTGCGATTTTTTTTAAGAAATAATTTCTTGATTGCGCTCAAATTAACACTAATATATAAATTCATAATTAAGGTTCTGCGAAAAAATCATCACAATCGATAAAGCATGTAGGTGTAATAAGTTAAAAGAATTGTTTAAAAAAAAAAAAAACCCTAAAATTTTGATTTTTATGATAAATATTTTTTCAATTTCGCTCAAATTTCACAAGAATATCTAAATTCATAAATAAAGGTTCTGTGCAAAAATCTTAAAATCGAATAAAGCATGTAGGTGTTATAAGTCAAAGAAATTTTTAACTAGGAAAACGCTTAAGTCCCGCCGCTTGTTGGATGAGCGTAATTGGTGCATTGAGCTGCCATGTGTTATGCGGATTTACTGTTGTTCTGTTTAAAAAATCATTACTAAGTTGAAGATATTTTAAATTAAATTAAATCTAATAAAAAAATTAATTTAATTTAATAAAAAATTAACTTAAATTTTAATTTTTTTTAATTAATCGTAATTTTAAAAAAGGAAAAAATCGTAATATTAAAAAAAATTTCATAAGAAATAATTATTCGATTGCGCACAAATTTTTCACGAATATATTAATTCATAAAATTAAGTTTCTGTAAAAAAATCATTACAATCGGATAAAGCATGTGGTGTTATAGTCAAAAAATTTTTAAAAAATCGAAAAAAATCGTAAAATTGCGATTTTCATGAGAAATTTTTTTTCGATTGTGCTCAAAAACGTGGCAGTTCTAAGTTCAGAGATTTCGAAGACCTCCATAAAATTTCATCGCAATCGGAGTATCGGTTTAGCCGGAATCGTGCTAACAAACAGACAAAAATACAAAAAAAAAAAAAGAAAAAAAAAAAACATTCCGGATTTTTTCTCCAGTGTAGTGAAATGGAATCTTCGCTTCGCTCGCTACGCTCGCTACGCTCATCCAAAAACACTAGGCCTATCTTGAAAACTATTGGATGAAATCTCCTGAGATTTTCAGGAAATGCCAATAAGGTATTGTTGAATGTAAAAATAAATATTTAAATCATTGTTGCTATATTAACAACTTTAATTGTTGTAATAAATAAATAAAATAAGACTGAGAGCAAATGGCATTGTTGCAGACATGCAAGTAATTTCACATTGAATAGCCAATGAAGAAAGTTAATTACAAGATACATTATTGATATTTTAAAAATATTGTACCCATTGTTGTCACAAACAAAAATTATGTAACATCCAAAAAACAAAATTTTCCCAAAATACATTGGTATTGTAAAAAATATGACCAATTTGTCAATGATTCAAATGAAAAGTTTATGTATAGATAAATTGTTGACTTAAAAAGTATTGTACACATTGTTGTAGGCCTAACAAAATATTATTTAATCAAAAAAAAAAACAGACACCCCCAAAAAGTAGCCTACAAAGCGTAAAAATATACAATCTGCAAAATATACTGTATAGGCCTATACTATATATTATATTATGTAGGCTATAATAATATAATAATATAGGTTATATAATATAATATAATATAATATAATATAGGGCTATCTGATATTTACTGCTGTTGTAAGACACGATTGCAATATGTCATCTTTGGGTGAGCAAAGCAGAAACTGAACTGAATGTTTTGGCGCGTTTTTGTTTTTGCGCGCTACTTTGCAGAGTTTGCGAGTGTACTCGAACAGGTTATGACGCGTCATTGCGCGTGCTGCTATCTCACGGCGATCATGAATACTAACTGTACTAGCTATATCCTAGTGCTGCTGCAAGTAGCAACTTGATGAACCTATTAGAAGCGCGGCTATTTGAAACTGAACTTGCAGGACGTCGCACACGCTGGCCGCCGGTTCATGGAAGACGGTTAAGGCGTCGCACACGCCTGGGAGGTAAACATAGGTACCTTTCGCTGTTGGTTTTCATTGTAGGTAGGGGTGTGCGAATATTCAAAATTTTCGAAGTATTCGAGAATAATTTACTATTCGTATTCGATTCGAAACTCGAATAGTAACTATTCGAATTTCCGAAGTATTCGAATTCCCGAAGTATTCGATTTGAAATTCCCGCTAGTATGCAGGAAACTAAATTACTGATCGACGCACCCTATCGCCAACTCCGCGCAACGTGTTTCAGCGGTCGTACCAACCAAACCAAGCTGTACCAACATCGATAAACAACAGCATCTGATGTCACCGTTGTCACGACGTCGTTGAACGTAAGAAATTACTCCGAAAACGTGATGCAAACCTCATCTTTCTTGCGAAAAAGTTCTAAACATGGTCTTTTCTCGGGTAAATGCTCATGTAAAAACCCGCATAGGGCTCTCGTGCTTACAGATTACGAAGAAGAAGCGGGCTTTGAGCCCGAAATGGGACATAGCCCTAGGCCTAGCCCTACCCGCTTCAAAGTCTAGGCCCTAGCCTACGGGAAAAAAGTGCAATTTGGTACTTTTTCAACCCAAAAGGGAACAAAGCCGAATGTATGCATTGCAAAAAAAATTAAAAACCCCCACAGGTCAGAACAATGAACATTGTTTTTAATTCCCTGTGATTTGCACAATGCTAGGCCTAGGGCCTAGGTCCCTAGCCTACCTAGGCCTACCTAGACCTAGGACCTAGGCCCTAGGCTAGCCTGCCTAGGCGTAGTGCTAGGGGCTAGCCATTGAATTTTGCCAAGGCTAGCCTAGGGTAGACCTAGGACCAAAGATCATATTATTAATTAATAATATTAATATTAATAGCCATAATTAATAAAAATTAAAAACAACTTTAAATGTTTATTTTTATGTGTACGCACTGTTTTGACAACTATTCGATATTCGACTTCGATATTCGACTTTTTTATTGTGTACTATTCGATATTCGTATTCGAACTCAAAAATCACTATTTGCACACCCCTAATTGTAGGTTAAATACTTGATTATAATTTTTAAGGTCGATGTATGATGCGAATGAAGCTGAGCAATACAATACATGATTTCAAGGTCGATGTACGATGAAGTCCCAGGTCTCCCGCCAACGAAGCTGCACTATATCAAGAGCCGAGAGCGGCGTTGTGCCGTAACTGAAGACCGAGAAGCGTCTAAACGTGACGAAGACGGCGAGTAACCAAGCGCCCATTAGAAGTTTGAACGCAGTGCTCAGCAGGGATGGTACGCCTACCAGAGATCTGGGGAAGGAAATATTTAACATCACTTTAAATAGATTCATGACAAAGCAGGAAAAAGAAGCTTGTATCTACTGGTTTACTAGCATGATGGCATAATAAGCCAAATGTGGTGATTTGAGAAGAAGAAGAAGACATTATGAAATATACGTAAATTTAGGAAAATTACCTAGGTTAAAAAACAACAAAGGTGCTAAAAGTGTGCTCGGTAAAATTTTTGCTTTGAAAATTAAAGGTTCGGTTCGAATTAAACTTTTCCATAAGGTTCAATTCGAAGTCCGGTTCGAAACAAATATCAAGGTTCGCACAGTAAAGGGTGAACAATGATGGTATGGTACAAATAATATAAAATGAGATGACCAACTTTTGAGGCACGTATCAGCTAGGCGTAGGCGTACTTACGATAGTAGTTTATGAACATGCTCCAAGAGAGCGCACAGGAGCAGCACTTTGAAGACAAGTGCTGGCAGGTAGTGATGTAGAAACAGCGTCTGTTCAACGAAGAAATACGGCACAAAGTGGAAGAGAAACCCACCAAGCAGAATCTCACCCGCGGACAGGAAACTCTGCCAGGACTCTGAGGACATTTAACAAAATAGTTTACATTTGTAAAAAAACCTAGAATGTCATTCATGAAGAACAGGCTTGCAGAGAATTAAATTACACTATGCAATTTCGCATTTTCAAGAAAGTCTCTTGAAACTGGGAGGATAGAAAGAAGTGGACAAATTTGGTTACAAACCCAAAGCTGACCCTGCCAGAATCAGTTAATGATGATGAATATGAATGATTAATTAAAACAAGGTAAGAAACATTCAAGACATCAATACCACGATTGCACATAGAATTGAAAAGCATAAAACCGAGGTGCTACCTACATTCACATGCAAAAGTTTCTAAACTTTGACCCGGCACCTCCACCAATGCTGTGTAATATTTTGGCAGCATCCTAGAACTTACGGATACAGGATTGGTGTGGCGTTTAAAAAGTTACTTCAATTGTTATTTTTACATTTTATATTTATTTGAACTTCTTAAGCAGAATTTCAGGATATTTGTCTACCCACACCCACAACCACACATACTACAGTAGTGTGACCTGCATGCAAACAAGCTTTTCGATTTAAGATCTGAAATCTGGGATGAGACCATCAATCGAGTAAATACACAGTAACTTTATCTTTTGATTTAGCACTTACAAATACCCAAAACAACACAAAACCTACCTTGCGGCAGATCAAAGCAGAGCCTCCGTCTCCTCAGCAAGTAGAACACGAGCAGGGCGCAATATACTACGAGTCCGGCCGTACCCGCGAACCATATCGCGACGTTGCCGAGCAGGTGAATCTGCGCGTTGCTTGCACCGCTCACCCAGTACGCCATTCCGCGCGTCATCAGGGGCCACTCGAACGGGTCGCTACTGTACATGTGGCTCTGCACCTGAAATCATTAAAATTGATGATTTTAATTTCCTATTGCTAGAGGTGTGTGTTTTTTCATTTTTGCAAATACAGTAAGATCTCTCTTATCCGATGTTCCGTGTTAACCGAGCCGCCAAAAAAAAAAAAAAAAAAATTAAAGTTTTAAATACGTAAATAAAACATAAAAATAATTACAGACGCCGCGCCGCACTTTTTTAAATGTACTCGCATACATTTGTAGGCATGCCTTACGAGTGAGTGCAAAGAAGATAGATCGGCGATATATCTCGACTTTCGAGCAGTGTGCATCAGTGTACTGAGCGTATAGAGTTCAGTGGTCAGTGTGCGTCGGGCGCATCGCCGGTAAGCGTCAGTGCCACCCACTGAGCATAAAGAGGTCAGTGTGCGTCGCGCGCCTGCGCGTGCGCATACGATCCAGCCATCTCACACACAGCTGTTCAAAGATGGTCGTTGTGGAACTAGATGCAATCATGTTTCAACCGATTCACGAAATTCGTAATCACGACGCATTGAATTGTTATTCCTGGGCTTATCTTATTCTTTCCCAGACTTATCTTGCATCGTGAGCTTCAGCGCCGGCATAGTAGTGAGAGGTTTTCCCACATGAGAAAGAGAGCTAGGCCTAGGCCTATGTTTGCATTGTAGGCCTAGGCCTACTGCGTCGAGTTTAGGCCTAGGCCTAGGCCTAGACATACGTTTTTATTACGACATGTAGGCCTAATTGTGTACGTGTGTTCGTGAGCTTGAATTACAAGCTATTAAATCATTTAGTATACCCTGTATGAAGTGTATCGTGTGTATTTTATGTTCCTTTATCCATTACATGTGTCATATATCATTTTACCACATCAGGCTATGCTACGAGAGCAAATAAACAATTGATCCGCGCCATCCGAGTTTTTCGCAAATCCGAGGTGCCCCCGGTCTCATCCAACTCGGATAAGAGAGATCTTACTGTAGCTAAAATTTAGAAATAAAGTTGAAATTTATGTGCTAAATAAAATCAAAAATCAAAATATATGTTTATTGTTCACTGTTCAGCATACTAATTCAATTCAATGATTTTCAATTCAAACAAAAATTACATTGATTTTGCAATTTTTGCCCCAGAAAGAGCAATTTATTAGGCCTACTGATAATTTATTTGAAATTGCAACGAATCGTCATTAAAAAGTCCACTTCATGGTAAATTTGTGTGTATCTGCATACATAACTTACATCTTGCGAGCAGTAAGTCAATTTTGTACCTAGAGGAAATAAATATTATGCAAGAACTGCTATGAAGAGTCTATTTTTTATTTACATGTTTTTATTTCCATATTTGTGTGGAATTTCTGGAAGAAAATCAAAACTTTGAAATGATATTGAAATTTTATGATCTAAAACATTTGAAAAATAATGAAACTATTTTCAAACATCTCAACCAATGACATTTGGTCAAAAAATGCTGTTTTATTAGCTTCAGTTCTTTAAATCAAAATATTGGAACATGTTTGTTGACCAACTGTAACTTTATAACACTGAAAAGTCAAAATAATAATTCAAATATAAATAAAATATTAGGGGTGTGCGAATCCAATTTTTTCATTTCGAATCCGAATCTCGAATCCCAAACACAAAGATTCGCGAATCCGAATCCGAATCCAAAATTGGTTTACCTCACACGGAACAAGTAACATAAAAAAATGCCATAATTTCATGGTCCCGTGCTGTTTTTCATTGTTTTTTCCACGTTTTCGAGACTCCGTGACATCTTCAGCCAATCACAACACTTCATCCATCCAGCCTTCTCTGAACTCGATGTATTTATCTCGCGCGGTAGGCCTATCTTATCTTTTGACATTGTTCTACTTTTCAAGATAACATTGCGAGGAAACTTCTTGCTGTCATTTAAGAGCACATTAGTAGGGCTAAACATAACACGTGTTGTATGGACCCGCACTTATTATTACTTACGAGTTCGGAGATGGACATTGTTCACGTAATGCAAACGCATCGCTATGTGAAGGGAGACTGACTGACATAAACACGGCGCCCGCCTGTCATCTGAGCTGGCAGCTGGCCGGCTAGGGCTCGCCTGAGAGAGAGAGAGCGCGCTGCGCCGTAGGGCCTTGCGCAACGCCTGCAGGCAGCCTGCCAGCATCGCCCAGAGAGAAGAGAGGACTGGAGCACTGTTGTTTTTCGAATGCTACGTGCGAGAAAAACATCGCTTTTTCTTGAACAACAAGATGCGAACGGAAATTCTTCGTTTACGTACGCGGCGGCCATGTTATCACGTGATCGATTGCAAACTATAAAATCGACCTATCGATTTATTAGCGTGTTTCTCGGGAGTTTGGCGCCGGATTCGAATGTTTCGAATACTTCGAATTTTTACGATTTCGGATTCGAACGACGAATCGAATTCGAATCCTGAAAGATTCGATTCGGATTCGATAATTTCGAAGCTTCGCACACCCCTATAAAATATATGTTTGACTTCAGAGTCTAATCATTCTCTACAGAACTAATTTTTGGTGGGGGAACTTAATTTAAAGAGGTACGAACAACCCTATCAATGCATAGCAAACGAAGAGCAAATAGTGGCCAAACAGCAATGGTATTTGAAACAAGTTCAATCATCAAGATACAACTTTATACAACTCATTATGTGTTTGGTTGCTACTTGCTAGGTCTGATATACACCTTGTCTGTGCTGGTGAATAGCATCTTGTACTGGAGTTCCCATAGTTTGTCCCAGAAGCTCAATGCCGTCATCTGGAGGGGGATCATCTCGGCGTTGACAAGCTCGCGTTCGCGGTCTTTCTGATCCTCATCTGCGGAATAGGAAGGTAACACATTATTATTAGGAGTAGTGGTGTGTGGGTAGGCAAATTTCTGGTTGGGTATTTGGGGGCCAACCCGATAATAAAAAAATGCAGGGCTTACCAAATTTTTGGGTAGGTAACAAAAAAAAAGAAAATTGAGTGGATGGTGGAGGTCAGGATTTACAAATATTGTTGGTGAAGGTGCCACCCCAGGCAAGTTTTTATTTAAAGGCTGTGGATATTCGCACGGTCAGCCGTACGACTAGTGCAAAATTATTCGTACGGTCAATGATCTGATTGGATAAAGGCGCGCCGTAATAAAAGTGTCGTCCTTCCGTCGTCCTTTTTTGCTGTTTTAGTAACAACAAAAAAACATCAAGACCTTTAACATCGCTATTTTAAACGAGAGTCCTTTTTGGTAGGCCTAGGCCTAAATGTCGTCGTCCTTTTTGCTGTTTTGGTAACAAAAAAATCTTCCAAGACCTTTAACGTTGCTATTTTAAACGAAAGTCCTTTTTCGGTTGCCTACCTACACGTCGAGGTGTAGAGATAAGGCTTTTCCTTAAAATAGGCATAGGCCTAGCACTTTTTAAACGCTTTTATCATCTAGAATTGTGTTTGCAATGGAGCCGAATGTAGTGAAATCATTTGCAGAAAAAACATGGACCCAAATAGAATGGTAAAAAAAAAAACGACCAAACGAAAATTTGAACCGCCGACCTTTCGCATAGAATTCGGACGCGCTACCACTCTGCCACAATGCACTGTGATATTTGAAGCTATTGGCCTAGTTAGGTGGTATCGTACGGCTGACCGTGCGAATATCCACCACTAGTCGTACGGCTGACCGTGCGAATATCCACTGCGTTATTTAAAACCTGTATAGCCTACAGAATGCCAGGAAAACTACAATATAAGATTCTTCACAAGTGTTTGTGCAGTATTATAATTTATCGGCGCTCTTTTCCTTACCCGACACGAAAACCAGAAGCAGTTTTGATTATAATACCCGAACTTGAACCCGACCCGACTGTCAAAACCTCTACCCGCTCAGTCCTAATTAAGTGGGGATATCTTTAGAAACAAGCTACTATATGCAGCAAGAATTTTTCTTGATCAAGATTAGAATACTAACTAGGGATGCACACGATAATCGATATTATCGATCAATAATCAATAATCAATTCACTTCGATAATCGATAACCAAAATTCATTATCGATTATCGAAATGTCAAATAATTGGTCA
Organism: Sweltsa coloradensis; assembly: GCA_024449915.1. NCBI lineage: Eukaryota > Metazoa > Arthropoda > Insecta > Plecoptera > Chloroperlidae > Sweltsa > Sweltsa coloradensis. The sequence goes on from JAMZAV010007446.1 coordinate 37,252, forward strand.
ATAGTGGCACAAACCAAACTCTAAAAACGGAAATTATCTCATGTTGCGCCATGCACTGGCTGGGCTGATGGTGTCACACTCGAGATATATGTTTAGAAATGAGGTATCAGTCAAAAACGAAAGCCAAACACACCGAATACAGCGAGGCAGCAAACGGAATGCGATTGTATTGTTTTGACTTACACTTGCCAGTTGCCACACTTGAGGTTCCATGATCGGGCTTTGTTGGTGATATCGATACGATAATGACATTACTATTTTGATAATCGATAATGAAAAAAGTATCGATGTGCATTCCTAATACTAACTTCTCAAGACCACCGACTAAATACAGTAAAACCCCATGTATCGTTTTTCAGGGTAGCTTACAAAAAAACGATGCAGTGAGGAAAACGGTCAAAACGGGAAAACCAATAAAACGATGTAATATGCCTAAAATTGAGTAAAATAACAAAAAATCAATTTTGAAAATTTTCAGTCTAATTCATTGCCTACTCAAAATATCTGGATAATAATATATCAAGTATCTATTACGACTTTCAGAAGACAGTCATATAATAATTGTTGTACGTAAAGAAAATAAAAAGCTTGTCTTAATGAGGTAAAAAATAAAAATCAACAACGATGATAGACAAGTGTTGATTCATGCGCGGGTGTGTTGGCGCGTAAGCTATGAGTGCGAGAGAGACAGCCGCGGGAATCGGCGGCGCAAGAATCTACTCGTCGGGTCGAGACCTCACAGCTGACCATGCACGTGCTTGGTGAATGGATTGTCACGTTATCTGTTTTCTCCGGTCGCTGCGCCCTATTGTCCGCGCTGTACTTGTGTTTAAAGGAGATTAAGTATTTTTCCGTTGATATCGATCAATGCTCCGTGCATGAAGATCACATTTCCCTGTATCTCTTCATTGACTCTGGGAACGATATTTACTACGATTTCGAATCGTGCTTGCGACGAGAGAAATTGCACGGGCGACTGAACTGCATCCTTGAAGTCCCTAGGGAATGGTCCGGGTCTCCAAGGTCGAGATCGTCTCAGCTTCAAATGTTGCAGTACACTACACGGCTAGCTGGTAGGGGCAGCCGGCAGTGTTATATCCGAGAATAAGACACGGCAACTCAACTTATATAACACTCGCGCTTCAGTTAAAACAAGTGTTGTATTGACATCATCATTGATTGAAAACAATGATCTTGTAATTATTATTATCGCATTCGCGTAAGAAATACACGGCACTGCACTGCTGAGAGAGAATGTGAAGTGTCTGAGCTGGCAGGCAGGCCGGCCGAGAGAGGAGAGGAGAGAAGAGAGCCGTGCCACTGGCAGCGCGAGCGGGAGGGGAGGGGTAACCGGTCTAGTAGGCAGCTGCCGGCGGGCGGGGAGGTGAAGTGAACCTGACTACAGCTTACAAAACATCGCGCTCGCTGTCGATGATGTATTGTCTTGCAGGAAATAGTGCTTCGTCCGTCGGTCGGTGTTCATCAAATAATCCTGTCAAATAAGATCGTATATTGACGCTTGGAGGAAAAAATTGCGATGTCGCTGAATTTTTGCAGAGACTTTCCTTATATAATACTAAACAACATACTAAAACTCCCCTACAATCGGACTGGAGCTTCGGCCGCCATATTGTAAAATGGCGGCCAAAAGGTGTTTGTTATCGAATATCTCCAAATTGGTTTGAGATAGACAAAATATCTCAATGGTAAAAATAATCCCCATTAAATTCCCTACAAAACAGATGTCTTCTATAGTTTTGGTAGGGGCAACGGTTACGTCACAAATTCGTGGTTTAAATGTTGCTCATTGGAGTACCAGCTTATTTACAAATTTTCACGCCCAGCATCAAACAATGCCCAGTAAATCCGTAAGAAATCGATTTAAATACAAAAGGACTTTTGTACGGGGTTCATGAAAGCTTCCATTAGTATTTTAAAAAATCAGGTCTGCGAAATAGAATTTTGCATTGACCCGGAATTTGGGTTTTTCCATTGTTGGAATTTCCCAAAAAATGCCCTTTTTGACTGTCCATTATTAAGCACTAAATAGCATTGGAGGAAAAATTCTTTCTACGCACATTGAAATGACTCAAATAATGATCCGATTACAACCAAAGTTTAAATCCAATATGGCTGCTAATTCCTAATATCCACAACATCAAAGTGAATTATGTAACAAAAAGAGTGTAAAAACAGCACGAAAACAGTATTCATATTGTGAATATTAGGAATTAGCAGCTATATTGGATTTAAACTTTGGTTGTAATCGAATCATTATTTAAGTCATTTCAATGTACGTAGAAATAATTTTTCCTCCATTGCTATTTAGTGCTTAATAATGGACAGTAAAATATGGCATTTTTTAGGAAATGCCAACAATGGAAAAACCCAAATTCCGGGTAAATGCAAAATCCGATTTCGCAGAACTGATTTTTTTAAATACTAATGGATACAAAGTACATATCAAAGGAGTGAAAGTTGTGTACAGACAGATATGGGTAGGTCAGAATGGTTTCAAGTGAATGAGGGCTTGCGACAAGGTAGTGTGTTATCTCCAACACTCTTTACTGTTGTAATGGATGAAATTATAAGAAGAGTGGAACCAAATACAGATGGAAGGGACACAAGAACATAGTGTTTGCGACGATGTGTTGATTTGGGTGAGAGTACCAGAGAAGTGCAGGAGAAGGTGGACAGATGGAACGAAGTTACTACAGAGTTTGGTCTAAAAATCAATCAGAAAAAGAGTGAATGTTTGCGTATGCAAAAGAAGACAAAGGGCAGGCCTAGAGACATGGAAAATATTGTACTACGGGGAGAAGTCTTAGAAGAAAAAGAAGAATTTAAATATTTGGGAAGTATATTGACAAAAGATGCAAAAGTGTGTAGGGAAGTGTCATCTAGAGTGCAAAAAGCAGAAGGGTTTTACCAATTGGTGAGAAAGTTACTATGGAATGAGTTGTTCCCACAAAAATGTAAAATTTTGCTGTATAAGGCATATTTTGTACCTATACTAACATATGGGTAGGGACATACATTTATGGTAAATAAAACCACCAAAAAGCGGTACAAAAATTATTAAAAAGCGGTGCAAAAAGTCGGTGTTAAAATCAAAACTCGACAAAAAGCGGTAAATAAAAGCGGTGAATAAATTTGATAATTTGCATGTCACCGTGTGTCATTCATGCATATTGTTATAATTTATATTTAACAAGAATGTAGTGGAAGACACTAGCCTAATCTAGACTTAGGCTAGGCCTAGGCCTACGGCAAAATAGCTAGCACTAACAGAACTGCCTAGGCCTAAGCTACTGTCCGGGCAGTTAAAAATCTAGACTAGACCCTGATTTCGTGATATAGGCCTAGGCCTAGGAAATGAACTACTAGGCCTACATACCAACAAATGTCATACAAAATTGAAGTGTAAGGTAGGCCTAGGCTAGGGGCTTGAGATGTGTAGGCCTAGGCCTTGGTTGGGGCAAAAGTTCTAAAATATTATCTCAGTGTTAAATTTCTTCTGTGCATTTTTTTGCAGACATAAGTCGACTATGCCTAGCTTAGGCCTAGATGCAACCGTGGGATCATAAAAGTCCAATCCTGTGTTGTTTCCTGAAGATGGCCCTAGGCCTAGGCCCTAAACCTGCTCCATACTAGGCCTAGGTCCAGCCTAGGTCTAGGGTCCAGTCGTATTTGAATTGCTTAGGGCTATGTTTAGGGCACTTGTTCTCAAAATTTAGACAAATCAACGATGTTCTTACAGTTAACTGAATGTTAACAGCTTTAACTCAGTGCCTCAGACATCGCAAATTTGAGGTTAGGTAGTCCCAGGCAGCCTGTCAACTCTTTGTTGTGCTGAAAACACATCTTATGCAAGAAACAATGCGGCACTCTTGTCGCTAAGCGGGTCCAACTTTCAACCAACTTTCAACCACACTTTTTCACAATAAAATCAATGGAAAACAACTACAAATTAGAAATAAGTTAATATTAAGTACGTAAAGTGAGTAATTAATAGAAAACACTCTCGAATTACACGAAAAATGCCAAATAATTTACATTATTAAACATGAACGTCATCTCACTCTGATCAACGCGCCATTTTGGATGTTGGCTATGTAGGTGTACCAACCTTTTGCGATATTGTGGTTATTGTAATAAGTAATTTATAATATTGTTATTGTTATGTTAAGTAAACAATTAAATAGTCGAATAGCACGGGGGTTTGGGGGCGGAGCCCCCGACGGGGTCCAGGGGCGGAGCCCCGGAACAGAATGAGGTACAAACAAACAAACACGACAGGGACCGCAGGACAAACAAAAACGGACAGTAACGTAAGTTTGGTGTGTTTTGGTTGGTACGTCGGAGAATGGAGAGACTTTGCTAAAATGGCCGCCGTGATCAACTAATAACAGTGAAATTAGTCTGCGAGTAATATTGTGTTCACCCATGTAATTGTTAATTTTGCAAAGTGGTAATTGATAATAAATTGTTGATATTGAATTTTTACACATTTATTTCTAATTTGTAGTTGTTTTCCATTGATTTTATTGGGAAAAAAAGTGTGGTTGAAAGTTGGACCCGCCTTAGCGACAAGAGTTCCACAATGTGTAGGTCTATTGAAATCAAACAAATAACATGTATTTATCTTTATTTACACGCGCGCGAGATAAAACATCGGTTATTTTCGGCATTTTATCTGCAGTCCATCACAGGATGACAACAATAATTTTAGGCCACAAAGCATCACAATCAGCTGGTATGAACGACTATCGAACGAAAAATCGATTAGTCGAACTTTTGGCGAAATAATCGATTGCACAGTCAGCCATCTTGATAATGATCGAAACTCGAAATCTAGCGGGATTTTCAAATAATTTTGCACTTTTAGCGATTTTAACACTAAAATTGAAAAACATCGCAAAAAGTTATAAAATCGCGGAAAAATTCGTGAATAACGAGAATAATCATTAAAAATCGCGGAAAACGGTTAAAATGGTAAAAAATCGCGAAAAGTCGCGAACGTTATCTAATAGCCCAAACTGCCATTAAACACACTGTATTGAAAAAAATGCATTATTTCAATATTTGTAGAATTCGTAAAAACACGCGTCGCGAAAATTTCATGTCCCTACATATGGGGCAGTAACATGGGCAGTGGGAACAAAAGAAGAGAGTCAGCTGGAAGCAGCAGAAATGAAGTTTTTAAGAAGTATAAAGGGAGTTACAAAGATGGACAAGATAAGAAGTAATGAAATAAGGAAAGAACTGGGATTAGAGAGATTGAATTTTAAGCTAGGAAGAGAACGTCTAAGATGGTTTGGACATATGAAAAGGATGGGCAGGGAGAGGATTCCAAGACGAGAATTTGAAGCGGCAGAGGAGGGGAAAAGAAGAGTAGGAAGGCCAAGAAAAAATGGGAAAGATTAATTCAAGAAGACGTTGGAGAACGGAATGAAGTGTGGGAGCATGTGGCAAGAGTGAAGCTGTGGGAGGACAGAAGAGAGTGGAGTAAATTGGTGGAGAGGAAGGAGTTGGATGATGTGGAAGAAACACTAAGTCTGGCAAGCTTAGTATCTACAGTTTCATGCCCTTGATAATGGTGGAAAACCACCACTCAACCCGACATAGTTGGAACTGAGTTATGATGATTATTATTACTAATGGAAGCTTTCATGAACCCCGTACAAAAGTTCTTTTGTATTTAAATCGATTTTTTACGGATTTACCGGGCATTATTTGATGCTGGGCGTGAAAATTTGGAAATAAGTTGGTACTCCAATAAGCAACATATAAACCACGATTTTGTGACGTAACCGTTGCCCCTACCAAAATTATAGAAGACCCCTGTTTTGTAGGGAAATAAATGGGGAATATTTCTGCCATTGAGATATTTTGTCTATCTCAAACAAATTTGGAGATATTTGATAACAAACACTTTTTGGCCGCCATTTTCCAATATGGCGGCCGAAGCTCCAGTCCGATTGTAGGGGAGTTTTAGTATGTTGATAAGTATCATTTAAGGAAGGTCTCTGCAAAAATTCAGCGACATCGCAATTTTTTCCTCCAAAAATTCTTATTTGACAGGATTAAAAGGCGAAAACGATACATTAGGGTAAATTTAACATTGAGAAACACAACATTTTGAACGGTACAGCAAGGAAAACGATCGATTGAGGAACGATGGATGCGGGAATTTTTAACATTGTGTAAATGGGACTTTTGCAAAAACTTTTCAAATATAGCGATCATGGCGGGAAAACGGACGATCCGGGAACGATCCATAGGGGTTTTACTGTAGTGAGCTATATCGGGCCAGAATTGTGATTGTTATAAATGGTGATGAAGTTGGAGGACAGAAGACTGCCTTGTTGCTGGCAAGGTCTCCCTGCCTACCGGTATGTATGTCAAGTTACGCAACCAGTATGCCCGGGGGTATGGTTCCAACATTTCAATACCCCTTACCAGTCAGTACCACTTCTACCATTCCTTGTTCTAAATCAAATAATCTCCCTATTCACAATATTTCCATGCGGGCATTGAAGTGCGTGTGCTATCTTTATATTTGATACCTTCGCGTTCTTACAACAACAATCTGGTGTGTGGATACTCTGTTGTTTTTATTTCTCCAAGTCTACCGTATTTACTCGATTATATGCCGCCATCGAGTAATGGTCGCACCCCTATTTTGACCACTCAACTTTAAAGGGTATAATATACTCATCATCATCATCATCCATTGCCGTTTCCTGCTTCTGGCAGGGTCAGCTTGGGTTTAGCAACAACATTTTTCCACTTCTTTCTATCCTCCCACAATTGTATGTATCTCTTCCACATCTTCCCAGCTCTCTCCTCTTGCCTTCAAGTCTCCTGCTAGGATATCCTTCCATCTCTTCCTTGGTCTACTCCGTCTTATTCTTCTTTCTTCTTCAATCCTTCTTTCATACATTTTCTTGGACATCCTATTTTTCCCCATTCGTTTCATATGTCCATACCATCTCAACCTTGTTCTTCCTATTCTGTCACTTAACTTTTCTACACCTAGCATTTCTCTAATGTCCTGTTTCTTATTCTATCCCTTCTCGTCTTGCCCACTGTGCTCCTCAGGAATTTCATCTCTGCCGCCTACATCTGACTCTCCTATCGATCTCCTATTGTCCAGGTTTCTGCTGCATCCGTAATATGCATATAATATTAGGAACATAGAAGATGCAGGTATGAAAATAACAAATAAGCAAGGTAAAGAGTGAGGTTGTAACTATGCCAGGAGAAGGGGACATGGAATTATCAAGCACAGATAAACATTGGAGGAGAAACCCTGAAAGTGGTGGATAGGTTTAGCTATCTAGGAAGTGAAGTAATGGCATAACATCAGAATAAAAAAGGCCAGTAACTTTTTACTAGTGTGTGAAAGGCCTGGTGTGGGATAGGGAAATACCTATTCAGTGTAAGATGACACTATACAAAACCTATTTCATACCGATCCTTACGTATGCAGCAGAAACCTGGACAATGGGAGATCGAGAGGAGAGTCAGATGCAAGCGGCAGAGATGAGATTCCTGAGGAGCACAGTGGGCAAGACGAGAATGGATAGAATAAGAAACACGGACATTAGAGAAATGCTGGGTGTACAAAAGTTAAGTGCCAGGATAGGAAGGACACGGTTGAGATGGTATGGACATATGAAACAAATGGGGGAAAATAGGATGCCCAAGAAAATGAATGACAGAAGGATTGAAGTAGGAAGAATAAGATGGGGTAGGCTAAGGAAGAGATGGAAGGACACCATAGCAGGAGACTTTGAGGCAAGAGAGAGAGCTGGAAGATGTGGAAGAGATATGATTGTGGGAGTATAGAAAGAAGTGGAAAACATTGGTTGCTAAACCCAAGCTGACCCGACCAGAAACAGGAATGGTGATGGATAATGATGATGTTGATGATGATGATGAAAGAATGAAGAATTCTGAATTTTAGGAATAGTTTTACATCAATGCAGCCCTAGTACCCAGATACAAAAATGTCCAGGTATTGATATTTCTGCCCCCACCATACCATAAACTTGCCTTCATACTTTTTAAGCCTACAACATCAACACTTCAGTACAAGTATGAAGACTGCTGAACAATAGGAATAGTTCTACAATCTACATGAATCAAAGCTAATAATAAGGTACTGTACCGTACTTTTAGTGTAACGGTGCTCTTCGACATTCCACACGGCACCATCTTGATTGTGGTTCCTGTCGGCGGTTATCTCGTGCTGGTTGAAGCCCCACTCGGGCAGCTGTCGCGCCGACCACTTGAGCGCGGAGCTCGTGTTTAGGTGGACGAGCCGCACCTGTCGGAGTGGATGCATTCAGTCAGAGGGGAGTACATCGCTCTAGGTCAACAAGCATTTAATCAAGATGCATTCCTTCCCACCCCGCGCCAACTCGGTATCGCTTTACTTCATTCCGTAGTGCTACTTTACTATCATATCACTTCTCTTAGATTAATATTATGTCTCCCAAAGAAATGCATAATATTATACATCTTGATATTATTTACTACAATTCAGAAATTAAAAAAGTCCGCCCCAACCGGGAATCGAACCACAGACCTTGTCACGTAATAAATATCAGAGCATTGAATAACTGATATCTCGTAAATGAATGAATGACAATCACAACAAAAGTTAAAATGAAACTTTACAGAACCAAAATTTCCGAGAACTACGACCTTCACAAAGACAACACACGAGCCGGGTAGTGTCTGTTTACATTACGCAGCGTGCTCTCGTCGGACCGACCGGCCACGCACGGGAGGGGGACGCTTGTGAAAGACGTCACTAGCGTGAGAAAACCCTGTTATGAGCAAAAAGAAGGAACAAACGGATGCACTCTCAAAAATCCACGGTCGTCCGCGTCGGTATACGAGAAAGTATAGGCTTGATTTTTATTTGATTATCTATCAATATCATTGATCGACGTTAAAAATATTGATTTTCAAATTCATATCGAACGGCACACCTAAAAACCACCCTAGAAACTCACGAGAGATTCAATCGTGTGCCAGACGTCGCCCACTTGGTCTCTGTTCAGGATCTCGACGCGCCAGTGGTTTTGTGCCGGCATCGACACGTTGTAGTCTATGTAACACGACACTTCCTGAAAACAACACAATTGTAGTTAGTTTTGTAACTACGTTTGGGATCATAATTGTATTTAGGCGAATGTATGCCGCAGGTGGGAAAAAGTGGGAAAGAAAGGGGTAAAGTTTAAGTGAAAGACAGGCATAGGGCTACATTAATTATGTTCTATTTTACTGACATATTGTTAAGAGGGGTAGCTACTCGCTAAGCTTGGCCCAACTCAAACGCACGCACTCAGGTGTTGACGATTGCAGCTAAACGGTTGGATATATCCAGGGGCAGGTATTTTTATGGTAAACCTAATTTTGCCGCTAAAAACAATTAATTACCGTATTGTTCCGAATATAGCGCGATGTTTTTTTCCGAAAATACAATCCAATCTCAAAAACAGCACTCGCGTTACTTCCGCGCGCTTGCATTTGAAATAGCGCCTGAACATAGGCCTCGCCTCTATACAACTTCAGCGCACCGTCTGCTGCGCTTCGCCCCGCCCACCCACTCGATGCCACTGAACTCGGCCGAACCTTGGGCGAAACTGTCTGCTAGTCGTCAGAATCCTTGGCCGTGATCACATCGTGACCTAGCTTGACCTACATAGATTTTGTTCGTCGGGGTTGTCTATCTACGTTGCTAAGAGTCTACGTAACGTAATAATGAGTGATGAAGGAGAAGATGAAATGGCTCAAGATGAACAAATGAAGACTGCTGATCGCGTGGAAAAGAAAGGTTCCTCTGCCTTACAAATCAGCAAGGGATTGCGAAGGAGCTAGGCCTAGGCCTACGACGTAAACATTGAAGACCAGGAATCAGACTGGTGAACTGTGGTTGACATGTGAGCTTGTGCTTGGCCCTACCCTGTTAAAAACCATAGGCCTAGGCCCTAACATTGTTCAAAATGTTTTGTTGTAAGTGTTTCATGTACATTTTAATTTTCTTTGATTTTTTTTCTTTTTTCTTGAAATGATTCTGAAAAATTGGGGGTCGTGTTATATTCGAGGTCGTGCTATATTCGGAACAATTACGGTATAATTTTCAACACCAATTCACCACTTTTGGTCAGAACAAATCCAAAGATGCAAATACGTAAGTTCCACCACAAACACCTGCCTCTGAATTCTCATATCTACATTTTACTGCAATCTGCACGTCCTTTACAAGATCCCACACCCCCCAAAAAATTAAAAAATCAGGTGGGACAGCTTTTAACTGAATGTTGAATAACTATTTTCACCACCAATTCACCGCTTTTGGGCATAATAGAAATGGACATTGACTTTTATTTTAACCCCAAATACCTACCTCTGGATATATATTACCAAATTACCTTTTTATTGATATTCCCAATGGGAAAAATTATTAATTAATGCGAGGGATAAATCCAAAACGTGAAAAAATGGAAAATGGAAAACAATCGAAACATGGATTTCAATTCAGAAAATTCCCAACAAACCGTTTAGCTTACAATAAAACCACGTTAACGTGCGCGTCTACATTGATTTAAACATTGATATCCACTTGAAAAATCTTGTTAAAAAATCTGCAGGCCTATAGGCATACTTGAAATACATTCCCAAAGTTCACCAAAATTGAGTAAATTATGGAGATTCATGTTTTTAAAATTCAAAACCGATGAATTAATCTAAAAATAGATAGATTGATCCTTATTAACGTCGTTGTGAAATATGATACCGATGTAGTTTACCTTTTACCCGAAAAAATCTGAAAGCAGAGTCTAAATTCTATTTTTGCATTATTTCCTTCACCTCAAAATTGTTGAATTTTGTGTTAGTAGGCACTGTAATATTATTTCAATGATTGGGTCTACTAATGATGAATGAATGAAGTAACGTCGATGATGATTAATTTACTTCCAACATGGAACTACAAGTTTGGTTATATGTAGGTTGTCTTTTGTTTGTGTAGAAAAATCTTACATGTTACTCGTTTAGACCATTAGGTAAACCTTACCTAACATTCTGTTTTACTAAAAGCAAAAACAAATCAAAAGAATTTGTTGCCCAGTACATGTAGTGTGATTATTATTACATTAAAAACACATTAAAAAAATGTGATATTAATGGAGTAGGTGTTTAAAATGCTCTGGCAAATTTGAGAGAAACACACTGTTGCAGGTTCAATCAGAAAATAGCATGATTTGAAAATCTCTAGATCAAGGAGTCCTATACCTGGTTGTTTGGTGTCATTGGGGCTGCAACATCGTGCGAGTTGAGCGCTCTGTTGGTCAGCCCGTGAACTAGCTGTATCACATCGCCGTGTTTGATCAAGTCAAGGGGTTCCGATACGGCAAAGTCGTTCTTGTCAGGTCGCTTCACCAACCACCAGTTGTTCACGTCCTTGTAGGTGTAGCACGTTACCTGTCAAATAACAACAGTTACAATAAACTATCTAAATAAATATTAAATATTTGAGAAGGTCCACTGTGTCCAGTGTCCACTGTGTCCAACTGTGTGTCCAACCAATTTACTAGTACGGCCTAGATGAAGATTAAGAAGTGGTTGACACAAGTTTCAACAAAATAGTCGAGAGACCTCAATACTAGGGCTGGGCAAATAAATCGATATTTCGATACGATATCGACATGAGCCGATTTTTTCGATATCGATATTTGGTTGAATATCGAAAAAATATCGAAAAAAGTAATTAATTTAAAAATAAAATAAAAGTCAAAAAAAAAAAATCAAAAATCAAGTTTTGATTTTTAATGTTTCACGTTTCAAATTGCCTGTGAAAAAATATTAGAACGTGAAAACTTTTTTTCTCATCACCTTTCATCTCCTCCCCTTACCACTCGTCGCTACACTTGTCCGTCCCCCCTTCACCCGCTGTGCGCGCATAACCAGCCGGCCGACCGGCCGTGTGCAACTCGAGCAAGCCCCCCTCTCTTCCCCTCCCGGCAGATCAGTTGCTAGGCCTTCGCCTGTGACACGTGTTCTCTGAGTTGGCTGGCTGCCACATTCACAGCAGTTGAGGCATTCTGTTTATCGTTCGTTATCTTTGAAGTGTGAAGTGTTCCGTGGACCGTGGGAGCGTGGTGTGGACACGTAATAAACAGCACGCAAGCAAGCTTGACAATAACTCATCTCGAGGACTTCAGTTGTGGTAAGTACTGTTTTTATTTATGAGTTTTTCTTTTTACTTTTTAGTTATTTGAGTGATTGTTTCATGTTTTACAAGACCCGACTGTATGCTTTTGACTAGACACTCGACTCCACTCTGACCGATCCACGCAGCGCCTGCGCAAGTGGCCAATCGCCGCGCCGCCTTTCACAGTGACATCCCCGTGAGCCCGGGACCTTGCACTTATCACGATGTTGAGTGTTCTTGAAGCCAAAGAAGGAAGGAAAACTTTTTCTACATACTAAGTCCGTCATTATTAATAACAAAAATACCCTTCATTAAAAGTTTAATAAGTTAATAACCACCCAAGTGTAATTAATCAATAAATACAATGGTTTAGAAAATACTTTGTTTTTCATTTCACTGCAAACTGCTAAGGGGGAGGGGATATTAAAATACGTGTATTGCTTTCGATATATCGATATCGATATCAAAATTTTTGTGTAATATCGATAATTGAACTTTATGTCATAGCCCAGCCTTACTCAATACAATATAATCGGCATCTTTTCAGTTTGATGATTGACAGGGTGTAGCTGTAGGCTGGGTTGGAACTTGGAAACACCAATATAGCTAGGGACCCTGAAATTTTGTGAATGACTTTTTTTCACTAAATGATGCTAGGAAATATGAAGTAGAACAAATAAGGAAATAAAACAAACTAAACAAATAGACAAAGAATAAAACACGTATTTTATTCTTAAGTAGCCTAGCGAAATAAGGCAATAATCATGATTTTAATACTAAATTAGAGTAAAATCGGGAACTTTTCTAAATTATTCTACAAGTTTAGGTCTAAAATATACAAATAATTTGACAACTGGGCATTGAAATCAATAGTTTTGTGTTAACGTATAGTTGGCACCATGACAGTTGAAAATATTATTATCAAAAGCGCCTAGCTAGTTCTAAAAAAGTTAGCTTTATATGGCCTAAATATTTGTTTATGTGTAATACGGGCTCATATCGCCCAAAAGTAGTGATTGCAGTGCTATTCTATGACGAAATGATGCCTAACTTGAGTTTATATACTAAAATTGAAGATTTTTATATCGAAATGAGAACTTTTTATTTGCTATTTCTCCGGGTCCCTACCTATAGCTTACCTGTTGTTGGTGGGAGGAGCCTCGCTTGTCGGGGTAGAGGACTGGATAGACGGCCGTGTGAGAGTGCAGCCAACAGGTGGTGCCGTGCGTGTGGCGTAGGGTTATCTGGGAGCCGTGCGCAACTTGTAATGGCTGACCGCGAGTTATCGATGCCAACCCACCCTAAAGTAATGCAACAGATGAGGTAAGAAATGAAGAAACCATTAGACTCCATTGCAAAAATTTGCAATACACCAATAGGCCTACCTATATCTCTGAAAATATAGGCCTACTCAATTCTCATTCTCATTATTATTTTATTTTCCAAACTATAGGAAACCATGTGATATAAGTTTTACCAATAAAATTATTACCACCTTCTGTAAGAAGGTAACATTACGATAGTAGGGAAGCGTATATGTACATACTGGATTGGCCCAAGTATAGTGCACTTATAAGGTATATAGGTACTAATAGTTAGGGATGCACATCAATACTTTTTTCATTATCGATTATCAAAATGTTAATCTCATTATTGAATCGATATTATCGATAATATTGATATCACCACCAAAGCTGTTCCGACCTATAAGTGGAACCTCGAGTGTGGCAAGTGTAAGCCAAAACATTACAATCACGTTTGGTTTGCTACCTTGCTGTCTTCGATGTCATGTGTTTCTGTTTGGCTTCCGTTATCGACTGATAGCTCATTTCCAAACATAAAAATCTGGAGTGTGACACCATCAGCCCAGCCAGTTCATGGCACAAAGAGAGATAATCTCCATCTTTAGTTTGGTTCGTGCCACGATTGACCAATTATTATTTGATACATATTTTGATAATCGATAATGAATTTTGCTTATCAATTACCGGTATCGAAATTATATCCGTTATTGATTATCGATTGATAATATTGAGTATAGTAGTATACTGTACTAGTAACTCAGGAGTATTTTAATTTTCATTTGATCAAACCAAGTTTTCCATAAAAAGTTTGAGAATTATTTACACTTTTTATGTGGCAGTCTGTTTTTTCCTCTCAAAGTTGATTTTTGTTTTTAAAGGCAAAATAACTTTTTTTTAAAATTAAATTTGTAAGGAAATCATATATATAAGCAAACTGTTAACAAGGTTTTTGAAGGTGGGTAAAAGAGGTAAATGCACCTTGGTTAAACAAACTAAAAGCACTACCACCCTGAAATGAAACGGCTATATTAGTAGGTAAACTTACCTCCAAGCTGGCTTGGAAGGCGCTGGTCATGACACTATCATGCGGCCCAGCCTTGTACAGCACCGTGAAGTGAACGTAGAACACGGCAAGGTAAACGGCAACGGAAACGCCAACGACGACCAACATCCGCGCCAACAAGTGACCGACCAGGGCCAGGTTCGAGATGGCTTTGTCGGCGACGAGGCGCCAGTAGGCCTGGGCGACGACGGCCAGACCCAGCAGACTCGAGAAGAAACCCACGTGTTTCACGCTGCGGAGGTCAAGCGGATCAGTCAGAGAATAACGAGAGGACAAGAACGTCTTCACAGAGGGAATAGTACAGTTGGGCAAATAGCTATTCGTTAGGCAAGGAAGCATCCGGCATAAATGAAACTATGCATTTGTCAAGAAAGCATAATATGGATAGCCCTATAGTCGTTGATTATCATTTTTTTTTTATTGACCAGGAACAATCACAAAAATTAGCAATGTTGGACTTTTGAATAAGATTAAAATCATTTTTATTGAAGTGGGAGAGTAGAGCCCTCCATTTTCACTTCTGTTACAACTGTACAAAGTTTCAAATAACTGTGGGGTCAGTCACCAAGCTAATAGGAATTTGCTGAATGAAGGAATTTGCTGAATTTGCGTAACACATGTCCTAGGCCATATTCTCTTAATTAGCGAGAAGCTTTAACTAGCTCCAACAAATATCAACTACAATAACCCCTTTAAACAGTTTGAAATGTGTGGTTCATTGGTCTTGTCCTGTCCAAGCTGAGCTTTCAATGCAGAAGGCACCAAGTTTGATTCTCGTTTCCGGATGAAGTTTTTTGACTTTTTTCCTACTAGTATATGTACATATTATTTTGTATTGTGGTAGGAGTTACCTACAATTTTTACTTTTGAAAATTATGATTCTTCCATATAAATAATAACTATTTAATCATATATATAGCCTAAATTAAATAATGAGTCATACTACTCAGTACTCAGAGTTAGAGGCAATGATTTGTAGCACTCAGTTATTTTCAGCAATACATAATAAATTAATAATAGAAGTTGAAGATGTGGTTGTCAGGCCTGGCTAGCCGGCAACAAAGATGCAAGCCCAAGAAACAGAGTAGTGCACTGCTCCCCTTAACACGATTTAATGTTAGAGATACGATACGTCAAGCACTAATAATATCTACTATATACTGTAGTGCTAGTTTCTTGAGAAAAAGCATTCATTGTAATAAAAATACAATAACACAATCCATTGATTCATACTTCATAGTATGTTTATTTAACCCACTGCATACTAGATATTAACCTCTCAGTACCGGTACTCACACATTGCACATGTACAGCAAAATAGGTTCTAGCTCGAACTACCTGTAGGCCCTTCTTAGTCTTACTATATTTACTCGATTATAAAGGCCAACATTGAGTAATAGCCGCACCCTATTTTGACCACTCAAATTTTAAACAGTGTGATAAAAGCTAAATTCAAAATTGACATGGCTTTGCATAACAGCACTATTGGAACTTGATTTTGTTAATTTACCTGGGGCCAATTTTTCATAAATACAGAACCGGTAGTACCCACCACTTACCAGGTGACACTGGTAGGCTACCCAAATTAAGCTATGTTAGACCCACGTTAAGCCTAGGGCCTACAGGTAGTCTGAAATTTCGGGTCAATTAGTAGTAATTTTGTACTTAGGCCTACTAGGCCCTAGATATTTTATTTTCAATACCTATTACCTACCCATGACTTGTGAGGGACAAAACTCTTCAGAGGCAGGCTCCATCTAAATCAGGAATTATCACAAAAACATTCTACATCAGCTAATAAACTAGGTATCAGTTTCTCAACCAACTTGCCATGCAGGGTAATCAGACACTTCCCCGTGTTACTTTTATTACATTCGTCATTTATCAATCAATAATTCCTAGAGATGGGTAAAATAAACATTTAAAAAAGCATTGTAGGTAAGCCTAGATGGGACCGAATACGGAATGGGATATCGGAGATCAAGTATGGAGTGAATTGAAGGGAGAAGATTAAAGTGGTTTGGACATGTCATGAGGATGGAAAGAGCAAGATTAACGAGAAGGGTTGATGGAATTGGAAATTCTAGGTAGGAGACCACGACAACAATGGCAGAATAATGTGAGAAAAGATGTGGAACAGCGATGAGGAGACTGGAATGTGGTGGAAGGAGAGGAGTTGTGGCAGGACAGAAGAAGATGGAGAGGCCTGTCTTCAATGCCGACCCAATGCAGAGTTGGACGTGGCAGCATATAATGATAATGACTGTGAGTGTGCTAATTCAGCAAGTTCACAATTTATTTTTTCATTTAAAATGCCACAAAGCTATTTTTATTTTTTACGTCACTAGATGATGCAGGTAAAGAAAGTACCTTTCACAATAAATTTTAAGGCGTAACGTGTGAGTCGTAAGAAATTCAAGGCGTTTACAACAACCATGACAATTTCCACTGTGCATGCATACTTCGAAGCACCGACATTGTAAAATGTTGTGTGCTCGATAGTTCGGCAAAATTGGTAATAAAAACAACACATAGGCGGAGGCCTATACTAGCACTATTATTAAGTACTACGTGGAAAACAAACAAGTAAGTCTTCTCTACTCACATCGTGGTAAGGTTACGTATGGCAACACTCATCTGCAGAATCTGTAAAAATGATTTGAAAATGTCGTGGCAGGAACTCAATGCTGGATGGATGAAACAATTACACTGTATTGTTTTGAAGTGGCAGTGGAATCGAGTAGGAGTGGGGAGTTTCCTTGTTCGCGATTGTCTCGTCGTAAGAAACCTGTTATGAGAATTGGATTTTGGGCAATTCGTTACGACATAAACCTTACGCCTTGCGACTTCGGACGTGTTGTGAACGTTCTAATTAAAGCACATACCCACCCAGCAATACAAAATGTTACGCCTTAGAACTAATTGTGAATGATGCTTAAGCGACGCCAGACCCACCATTGGCGACTCAAGGGGTTAGTCTGATATATCGTGTGAACTACTCACCAGACGGCACAGGTAAGCGACGCCACGCCCACACTGAGCCAGCCCCACCATTGCAGACTCAAGGGGTTAGTCTGATACCTCCGGAACTTGAGCATACAAAGCAGTCCAAACAAAGAGAAGCAAAGAAGCATGGACTCCATGAGGACAAATCGGGACTGAGTGAGCAACGCGTTATCTGAACACACAAAGCAACAATAACAAACTAACTGCCCAAAGTGGTTTCACATATTATTCTATACATGTCTATACTAGCCCCATGCACAATGGTAACGACATACCTACCAGGGAGTTTTACGAACATTAAACCACATTTTTTGAACTTATGTTCTCAGTTCTGTGGTTCTTTCACTCAAGAAATGAGCCTTAATGGCTGTGACAAAGTTCTTCAATATCAACTCATGCACTAAAAGGATAAGGCCTACAACTACATTAGATCATGTAGATGTAAGCCCCATGTTTGGAACAACAACCCAAAAATTAACAAATCTACGCTGGTCGGGAAAGATATTGTAATTTCTGGTTTGTATTAAAAAATGAACAAATACATTAGCTTAAGGGTAAAGCACTCGACCGGCAATCGGGAGACCGGGGTTCGATACCCAGCTGGGATGGATTTTGTAATTTCTGGATTGATTTACATAAAACCTGTAGGAGAGTTTCCTGACTAATGAAATTGAGAAATAAAATAAAAGAGTGAGTAGTTATTTAGCTTTAAGGGCACACAACACTCAGGTTATTAGTGTCCGAGTTTAAGAGATAATTACAGTAAGAACTCTCTTATCCGATCTCCGCTTATCCGATGTACCGTGTTAACCAAGCCGCAAAAAAAAATAAAAAAAAATAAAAAAAAGTTTTATATACGTAAATAAAACACAAAAAATAATTACAGACGCCGCGCCGCACTTTTTAAATTACGTACGGGATACTTTTCGTAGGCATCCCTTTACGATAGTGCAAAGAAGAAGATGGGCGTTTCAGCGTGGGCATCGTGTCTGAGCATATAATTCGTGGTCATTGTGCGCGGGCGCATCGCGGAAAGCGTCATGTCACTGAGCTATAGAGGTCAGTGTGCGTCGCGCGCCTGGCGTGCCATACGATCCAATCATCTCAAACACTTTTAAAAGAGGGTCTTGTGGAACTGATGCAATCATGTTTTAACCCGATTCACAAAATTCGAATCACGACGCATTGAATGTTTTTCCCGGGGCTTACTTTTTTCTTTCCCAACTTTTTTGCGTTGAAGCTTCACCGGGGCATGCATAAAGGTTTTCCCCATGAGAAAGAGAGCTGGCCTAGGCCTATGTTTGCATGTAGGCCTAGGCCTACTGGTCGAGTTTAGGCCAGCATACGTTTTTATTACGACATGTAGGCCAAATTGTGTACGTGTGTTTGTGAGCTTGATTTAAAAGCTATTAAATCTTTTTTAGTATCCCGTATGAAGGAAGTGTATCGTGGTATTTTATTTTCCTTCATCCATTACATGTGTCATATATCATTTTACCACATAGAATCGGCTATCTACGAAAAAAATAAAAAAAATGAACGCGCCATCCGAGTTTTTTCGCAAATCCGAGGTCCCCCCCGGTCTCATCCAACTGGAAAGGGGTTCTTACTGTACCGTATTTCCCGGATTGTATTTTGCCCCAAAATGACAATATATATTTTACGGTTTGGGAAATGCATACGTTTTTAAAGCACTTGGGGCCACCATTTTGGGTAGTAAATGTTTTTTGACTTTTTTTCTTATGGGGGGGCCATTTTGGGAGGTCAAAACTTTGTACATATTTACGGAAAACATGCCTTTGGGGTTGCGTTAAAGTACACAAACTTTTGTCATGCCGAAAACCTAACCAAACCCCCTAATTATTTGTTTTTTTTAGTTCCCAGTAAAAAAACAACAAATTAGTCCCGACTTAACCTCAACATCTGACGGAAACATCCTTTTTGCCGTGTAAGTATACGGACACTAGAAAAACAAAATAAAAAACAAAAAACAAACATTTATAAACCGTGGTGGTTGTAGAGTTTTACAGTTTGTTTTAAAGGAGGGGATAGTCGCAAAATTAAAACCCGAAAAATTAAATTTTTTTTTTCTTGATATCTCGGAACAGCAAAATAGAAAAACTGATTCTAGACCAACTGTTTTTTTGTTAAAAATAAATGCAAAAAAAAATATTGAAATGTGATGGAAATTTAAGTTTTTTATTAGAATTTTATTAATTAAATGCATATTTTAAAATAAAAACCGCCCCAATTTTTATATTTGTTTTTTTTTCTTGCATTATATTGTTCTAACAAAACCACAATTTGGTCTAGAATCAGTTTTTAGATATTTTGCATAGTTCTTGAGATATCACCAAAAAACTGTAATTAACTTGTAAAACCAGTAAACCGGTAGTAAAAAAAATCTGCTCCAACGGTCGTGTCCAACGGTCAAAATGTTTCGACAATTGTTTTTGTAAATTACGTGTCATAATCTCAAGCAGTCACCAGCGAGTTACAGGTAAGCTGTTGATCTCCTTTTTTGCAATTAAATAGATTTTAAATTATAGGGGTATGCCATATTTCCAAAAAGTAACCCTTTGAAGTAGCCCATCTAACATGAAGAGAAGAAGTCATTGTAAACAATCTCACCCACCTATTCAAAGGGTAACTTCATACTGACCACATAGCAGTAGAAATGCTGCCAGTACAGCCGTCTTCTGTCTTAGTCCCAGCTCCAATAGAAGATGATAGACGATAGGGATGATGAGGCTCCCGCAAACCGCTGGAACGAGTCGCAGTGCGAACACAGGCACGTTCTCCCCGTACGGACTGCCGATTGTGTCGAAAGTAAAGTTGCCTGCACAAATTGTATAAATTATTATTTTTTGTTATTTATTTTTTTTATTTATTTATTTGGAAACAAAAAAAATAAAAAGTACATTTAAAAGTTTATAACGTTTTCACCTTTGTAGCCCTTTTTTTGCTAAACATAGACTAGTTGTTAAAAAAGTTTATATAATATAAAAAAAAAGGGGGGTTTTTTACAAAAAATATAAAGGCCTATAGCCTTTTATATGGTACTCCTAAAATAAAAAAATATGCTTTTTAGGTTTTTCTGTTTTTAAAGTCTTTTATGCTGTAGTATGCCTTTTGTATTGGGAAATTTTTAGTTATTCATTTTGAATTTGATGTGTTTTTTTATGTTTTTTATTGATTGGGGGAGTTTATTGAATAGAGTTTTATTCAAAAAAATCGATTTTTTTTTGACTAGGTTTGTACAAATTTTGGTTAAATGGGGGTTATTTTTTTCCCTTGTTTTGTGGGTGTGTAGCCACTTTTGACTGTGAGAGTGGGATTTTTTTTTATGACTAAATTGACTTGAGAATGAAAAGGCATGTACTGTAAAAATTTTTAGTGTAATAAAGTGGGGGTTTGCAATGCTCCGTCGCTAAGGGTACTAATGCCCGATTGCCTTTTTGCGTGATGAATCCCTTTGCGTAAGTCATTTTCCCCAAAAATTCGATTCCATATCTCAGGCGATTCAAATAGAGAAAGTAACATTTTTAGATTTGATATTTTGCTTATTTGTTTGACCCTTTTAATTGCAAAACCTGAGCGGGTTTTGGGGTTTAGGTTTTTTGTTTGTGGGCTCCGGTTTAAGTTGTTATCTATTTTTTTTCCCCAATTTTTTTGTTTTGGTTAGATGATTCTACTGGGATTTATAGTAATTTGAAATGCAGGTATTTGGTTGATGTTTTGGGGTTTTTTGGGAAAATAAATGGAATTGAATAAATTTTTTTTGTGAGTTTAGCGTTGTTTGTTCACCGTAAACCATTCGGTGGATTCGGAAAATTTTTATTGCCTTCTCTTGAATTTGTATTGTCCATTAGGGGAAAATTGTAGTGAAGTCATCTGCAAAAAGTCTGCACCTCGTTTTTATCAGGTAGATCTTTAACAAGATGAAAAAAAATAGTGGAAAGAATTGATCCTTTGAACGCCAAAAATTTCTTTTCATAGTCAGATTAGTCTTTGTAATTTTTGTTGTTTTTTTATTTCAGTTTTTTTCGACGCTTTGCGTCGGCGTCGGGTAAAAAGTTATAAGCTTTAGACCATTCCAACGTATGCCATAGACCTATTTTGGGCTAGTATATTTTTTGGTAAACAAAATCAAACGCTTTTGTGGGGTCGCAGAATATCCCCAAATTTTGGGGGAAAAATTTAGGTCTACTGCTCCAAAACATTTTTTAAAAAATCTACTGTTTGTGTCGCTTGTTAAATTTCCCTTGTCTAAATCATTTTGCCTCTCTGTTATGGTATAAACTCGTAAAAAAATGAGACCATTCGGTGTATTTAGGTTTTTCAATTTTTTTGAAGCTGCGGAAAGAAGGATTTGGTCGTATTACGGGTTTATATGTTTTTTTTTTTTTTAATGGGGATTATTTTTGATATTTTAAATGCTTGGGGAAACCGCCCCGGGCAAGTATTAAAATTCAGTAAGGTTCAGCAAATTTCATTGTACATTTTTTGATACCAAATTTGAAAATCATGTTTCCCCGTAGGTATTTAGGCTTTAGTTTTAGTACTATATTTTTAATTTTCATTTGGGGTTTTTTTCATAAAAGAAAAGGGAAGTTACTTGGGCTTTTGTTTGTCTTTGTTAGGTAAGTTTAAAAATTTGGGTTTTTTTATGTTTCCGCAAGTAGGCCAAAGTATGTTTTTTTGTTAAAGAGTGCTTCCCGTCGTGAAGTACTTATGAAGGTAGGGGCAATTTCAAAGGGCGTCATTTATTAATGATTTTTGTTATTGAGTAAAGTTATATTTTCAGGGGCGCTTTTTCGGTTTACGATTTTTTCGGGTATTATTACTTTCCCCTATAGTTTTGATTTTTTGCGGGTTTTGTTTTGATTTCCTTATGTGGCCTTTTTTTGCTTTTTTTTGAACCTTTTTGAAAATTTCTCAAGTATGTTTTAATATTTTTCAAAAATGGCACTTTTTGCGAAATGAGATTTAATATGTAGGACTTCTTTTTTTTGTACTAAAACCTTAATACCTTTGGTTACCCCCAATTCGCAATTTATAGGTTGATTTTTTTTTTATTGTTTTTAAAGGGGCCAATTTTTTATAATAGGGAGCATTTTGTTTGAAAATTCATTGTATTTTCATCTCTGTATGTGTTTTGTGTTACACACTCCCAAATTTTTTTCTGTTAAGCTTTCGCTAGGTTTTTTAAAGGATTTGAATTTGTTAGACTAAAATTTTTTGGTAGTTTGGGGTACTGATATTGTTAAATTTGTATTGCATTTTTGTGCTAGTGGTCAGATATTCCAAAAGTCAATTACTTGTGAGATAAAAGGAGTGTAGTGTTAGTTGCATATTGTCAATGATTGTTGACAAATTTCCACTTGGACAATTCGGTAAATCTTTTTGGTGAGCTGCATGTTGCTGAGTCAAAGATAGAAAGCTGTTTTTATTAGGCCCTTACTTTTTTTTTTTTTTTATTACTTTTTTAAAATTTACTGGGAATGTACTAGGATGTCTTAATCCTAAAGGCTCTGAAAAAGAGAATTTTTCACTCAGCAGGGTCAGCACAAAACCTTAGGCAAAACATCCTACCCAAGTTATTTGCTGATGAAATATTTAAAAACACATGAAAATTCGTTTTCAATAAATCTGATCAAGTTCTTCTAGGTACCGGAATATAAAATCTCAAATGGACCTTGCAAATAAAATGATAAGAACCCCATGTCTTGAATCCATAGCACCCCAAAATGGCGACACCGAGTTTTCGAAAGGATTAGACATACCAGCGCCCGGGGGAAACGAAGTCAGGATCGACCCCAAACCCGGAAAAGGTCTCCCCAGAAATGGAAGATCCTTGGTTGTCACACTTCTGCCCCTTGGTTCTCTACCCCTATCAACGCAACGACCTGTCGCAATGCCGCCCCACTAAGGGACCCCGCGCTCCCAACCCAAGGTGACCATCGAGGGAAAGAATTTAAACAGTAGGCAATAAAAAAATAAAAAAATCCTTTACCTATTATAAAAAAAACCCGAAAGGGCTTAGTAAAACTATTAGCAAAAACATTACCCCTAAAAATGAAGGTGAAAAATTTTCGCACCCCAAAAAAACAAGTGTGGGCCAACGACGCTCATGAAAGATAATAACAAAACCCCTCTTATAAAGAGCAAACCGTTTGTGGGAAGTCTTTGATAGAAAAACTAAAAAACCTCTAAAATTTTATTTTTTCCATCAAAATTGCGTATTATCTAAAAAAGTAAAGAAAGGGAAATATTTCTTGATAGCATGGATCTTGGGGTTGTTTTTTTTTAATCAGGAGCTTTGGGGCTTAAAACAAGAGCAATTTGACAGCAATCTATTACAACTATGAGATTGCTGCATGTACCAAGGAAAAGTTTAAAGAGGGGGGGGGGAGTGCTAATACAAAAAATTGCAGCAAAATTGAAATAAGAAAAGACAATAAACAAAATTGAAATTTGACAGTGTTTTGAAGTTTGTGGTTTGGAATTAATGGAATTAATCCATTGTACTAATTACTTTGATGGGGCCCCTAGCAGGTAATTTAAACTAATGATAAATTACAACATCTTTTACACTTGTTTGCAGGAGCAAAAAAAATATACTTTTTGGGGGGATTTCAACATAGATTTTTAGTGGAAGTCCTAAAAAGATCGATTTGAAAAAAACTTTTAGAACAAAAAATAAAGATAGGGTTAATCCCCGACTGGGAAATAGCTCTTCAGGGACGAGTTTGATCAAGTGACTCAAATTTTACATTAAAAACTGCCCCATATTGCATTGATTCAGGTCTGTCAGATCTTAGGTCAATTTGTGTCATCCCATTTCCCAAAAATAAAATTACAGAATTTCTAAAAACCAAAAACCCTTTTTTTATAAAAGAGTTTTTTAAAATAAAACATGAATTTCTTCTTGACATTGTATGGAACACTGTCAAAAAAAGAGATGAAATTTCGTAGATGATAAATTTTGGGTTATTTATGAAAAATTTTAGAATATTTCAAAAACATTTTTTCCCTTAAAAAGGGTTTTGAAAAAGATAGGTTGCTAGAAAAGTTAAACCTGGAGAATCTGATATGCTTATGGTTGTAAACTTAAAAGAGAACTTTTTAAAGAAAGAACTTAAAATGAAGAAAATTTTTAAAAAATACTTCAAAAAAATTAAAAAAATCATTTCTAAAAAAATACGAGAGGCAAAACAAAATTATCACGGGAATTCTAAGTATTCTGACAATAAAAAATTAAAACAAAATGGGATATTTTAAAAACCCTGTTTTAAAAAAAACTTTTAAAAATTTGCCTAATAAGGAAAATAAATTTAAAATTAAAAAGTGGATGGAATTGAATTACAGATCCAGTTTAAATTGCCACTCTTTATAAAAACTTCAGCACTATTGGAGATACCATTTTGATAGGTCTGTAGTATACTGAAGAAAGTTTAGGCAAACGAACGCCCGGGTTTTGTTGAAAACAAAACCCAAAATAATGTATGGTTTTTAACAGTACTCACGAAAAACAGAAAATTTTAGAAATCATACCCGCTTTAAAAACCACTAACCAACAGGTTGGGGGCACTCCCAAATAAAAAAGTTCAATCCCTCGCGTATTTATAGTAAACCCCTAGCGGTATATTCAATTTTTTCCTTATGGTTGGGTTTACCCCGATATGGGGGGAAATGGGGTGTTATTAAGCCACTATTCAAAAAAGGTAAAAAAAAAGAATTAAAATACAGACCAATAGCTCTTCTAACAATATTCCAAAAAAATTTTGAAAAACTTTTCTTAAAACGTTTAACGGAATTTCTTGATACTAATCAAATTCTATGTGAGGAACAACAGGGTTTAGGAAAAAATATTAACCACTTCAGCAACCTTCAAAAAGTTTTTAAAACATGAAGCTTTAGAACAAAAAAAGAAACAGTGTTAATGTGTGACTTTTCCAAAATTTCGATCCATTGACCATAATATTTTTTAAATTTAAAAAATTGAAATTTTATGGTATCAAGGTTTCCCCCCAAAAGGATAAAGTCATATAAGTTTTAGGAACAAATGGTCAAGTTACAGAATTTAAATCTAAAAAAATCTATCATGGGAAGAAATACGTAATGGCTGCCCCCAAGGTCAAAATTGGGCCTATTTTTTCAGTTTTTTACAAAATGTCTACCTGCAAATATAAATAGGAATTTGCATAGTTTTACTATTTTCAGACGTACCAGTGGTTATTAAGGAAAAGGGTGAGGCAGAATTTAATAGCAAAAATTAAATTTATTTTTAGCAAATTAGAGGAATGTTTGTCCCAATAAACTTTAAAAAACGGCCAAAAACCAACCTAAGAGATTTCAAAATAAAGGAAAACTTAATGAAATAAAAAAATTAAATTTCAAACAGTGTACTTAAAAACTGTAGAACACTGTCGTTACTCGGGATTAATATTGATTATAGACTAAATTGGGGAAGAACACATTTTAAACTAGGCAAACGTTTGAATCATCATGTTATGCATTAAAGACTGTCACATCAGTGATTTTCCCCATCTACAGAAAAGCATTTTTGCAAACGTCAATCTATTATACTATATGGGATTTAATTTGGGGGGGGTCTACATTTCTCAAGACTATTCAAATGTCAAAAAAGGTGTCAGAATTTTTGGTCGGAATAGTTTTTTAAAATCTTTGCAGAAAAATTTTGTGCAGCTAATTATTTAAACCCTACCTTTCTTTAATTCTCGAAATTTTACATTTGTCAAAGAACCCTCTCTTTTACCCGAAACGTTTTTTAAAACCAGAATACAAAATTTTCAGTAATTTAAACCAAAACCCCAAAACGACTCAACCTATAAAAAGAACCCCGTTAAAAACTGGTGTTATTCTTTTTAACAAATTTCCAATAAATTAAAGACCTCAACAAAATAAGACAAATTTAAAAAGAAAGGTTAAACAAAATCTAATTTTTAAGGGTTTTTTATATAAAAAAAAATTTTAAGATGGTAAAGACTGCTCTTTTAATATTGTATTAAAATTTGAGGTGAAAGATAAAGGGGAAAATATAAACCGAGAAAATTTTTGTAATTATTTATTGTATTTAAAAAGAGCCCATAATAATTAAAAGATAAGAAATTATCTTGTGAAATTGATTTCAATTTAAATTTTTACGATAAACAAATAAAAATTTAGGACGATGAGGAAATATTTTTGTTTTTTTATATGTAAGAAATATGTAAAATTTTTTTTTGAATGTAAAAAGAAAACGTAATATTTTATTTGCATGTAGAAAAAATGTGTAAAAAAAAGGTATTTTGTAAGTAGATTTTTGAATTTGTTAAAAACGTTTTCAAAACTTGTACTGAAAAAAGTTTTTAAGTGAGCAATGCTTTTTCATTGCTATGAAAAAAAACCTTTTAATTGAATTTTAATTTAAATTACATCTACATTGAAGCTCTAGAAAAATTAGATGTTTATTTGTTTTTGCAGTTTAAAATGGATAGTTCAGTTTTTCCCAAAAATTTTTATTTGGCCCTTTTGGAGGGGGTCTGTACATGGCACTACTCAAAGTTACATTTTTATTTTATTTATATTTTGTTTATTCAACAGGACATTTTAAAAATCAAGTCGCACTATATTTTTAATAATCGGTTTTGGGAAAAGTATGTTTAGCCATTTCGGTTTGCAAAAATTGTCCCCCATGTAAAAGCGTTTTTCTACAAAAAAAGAAAAGGGAAAAAGAAAAAAAAAAAAAAAAAAAAAAAAAAAAAAAAACATTTTTGTATTATTTTCATATTTTGTTTTAATTCTCTAATTTTCCATTGAAAGGCTTAGTTTTTTGGGTTTTTCTTATGGTTTATTTTCCTTTTTTGGGTTTTAATTGTATTTTTAATGAGGGGGGGGGTGTTCTTTTTTCTTTGTTTTTTGGCCCTTTTGGGTTTGGGGTGGGAAATGTTTTGTATGAAGGGGGGTTTTTTTTACGTTTTGTTTTTTTTTTTGGTGATTGAGGGGGGGACTGTAAAAAGGGTAAAGGGAAATTTTTTTTTTATAGTTTTGGGTTTAAAACCCCTTTATTTTTTAGGAGTATTATGGAAAAGGGCAAAGGGTTTTGTAAAAAAACGTATCTTGGTGGTCTGTCGGTGGAACATTCCCCTGAGGTCCCTTTTTAATAAAGTGAAGTATCTTGAAAGGGAAGGGGGGTTCCCCCCGAGTTTCGGGTTTGGGGCCCTCTCGTTGGGGACCTTCCGCCGGTAAAGCCAGGGTCCCCCCGGAGGCTCGGCTTTTTGGACTTTTGGAACCCCCCTGACGCCCATTGCTTGAATTAAAAACGGTGTGTCCCTTTTCCCTGTTAGGCTCGGGCTCCGGTCTCGATGCCGCTTCGGGGCCCGGACATGACTACCGCAGCGCCAAAATTTTAAAGGGTGTCCCTTCCCCATGTTGGGCTTTGGTCTGCCCGGGCTCGACGGGCATTCGGACCCCGACATGACTGCCCAGTGCTTGAATTTTAACACGAATGTGTCCTTCTCGGGGTTAGCTTGGTCGTAGGCTGTTCGGCAGGAAAAATGGCTTTTTCCCCGGGGAGGGGGGGAAGCGGGGGGGTTTATTTTTGGAAACAACGGGGTTTTTGGTTCCCTCTGATTTGGCTTGGTCTGGGGGTGGTTTTTTTGGTCTTTTTGGATGGGAAATTTGACTTTTTGGGGGCCCCCAATTCTTTTTTATTTAAACAATTTTCTTTATTTTTGTCCCTTTTGTTTTTTTTTTAGGTTTTGCAGATGTATTTTTACAAAATAAAAATTTCTTTTTGGCGGGGTTTTCTTTTAGATTTTTAACTTCCCTTTTAAACCCTTTTTTTTAAAAAGGCCCGGGTTTTTTGTTTTTGGTTAAATTTTTTTTAAGCCCCCTCCCCGTGCTGGAGTGAGGCTGGTATTCGTTGAATTTTTTTGTTTTTTGTGGGCTTTTCTGGTTTTTTGGATATATGACTTTGTTTTTTGAAAAAATTTTTTTTCAATTTTTTTTTGTTTTTGGGAAACTTTTTTGTCTGGGGAAATTTTTGGGTTTTTCGGGATTGTTTTTGGGGGGTGTTTTTTTTTTCTTCCCTAAAAGCAGCTATATTTTATTTTCATCCTATTTAAATGGGTTTAAAAAAGGGTCTATTGTTTTTTTAAATTTCCTTCCATTGTTTCAACAGTTTTTCCCGCCATTTATGTAGGAGTTTGGGGGTTTTTTTTGAAACTTCATTAAGGCCGTATTTGAGTACTAGCAGGGGGGTTCCGGGGTTTTCTTTTTGGGTCTTTTTTTGTTTTGGGTTTTTTTGGGAAAATGAAACCAAAAAAAAAGGGCATGTTTTTCCCTTTTGTTTAAATCCAGTAGCCCAAATTTGTTTTTTTGGGTTACACAAAATTAGTATTGTCTGGGAACTTTCCCCCCCTTTTTAAAGTAAAAAATTTTGGGTTTCCTTTTTTGGTAAGGGGTTTTTGGGGGTTTAAAAAAGAAAAAAAGGGGTTTTTTTTTTCTTTAAAAATTAAAGGGGGGTTTTTTTGACTTGCCAAAATTGTACTTTTTTTTTGGTTTGGGCGATGTTGAAGGGGGCTCTCATCTGTTTTTCCAACAATTTTCTCTTTTAAAAAAGTTTTGGCAAAAAGTTTTTTTAAAAAAAAAATTAAATTAACAAATTTTTTTTAAACTCCCAAAAATTTAGGGCCCTCATTTGAAGCCCCGGGACTTGATTTTTTTTGAGAAAAAAGTTTGATGGAATTTTCTTCGAGGCCCCCTTAGGCAAAAAAACCCGGGGGAAAATTTGGTTTACTACTAGGTTTAAAAACTTGCAATTTTTTTTTGGGAACCAAAATTAAAAATAGTTTTCCCCAAAAATTGCAAGGCCCCCTTTAGATGGCTTAATTTTTTTGTAAAAGGTTACCCCATTTTAAAAAAAACTTGCCAAATAAAAAAATTTTAAATGGAAAAGGCCCCGGGGCCCACCTTTCCTTTTTAAATTTAAAAAACAATGTAGCGTATGCATTCGTTTAAGGACTGAGGCCCTTAAAATAAAAAAAAACAATGATATTGGACAATAATAAAATTACAATTGGTCCTTAATTGATCATTACAATGATATTGGACAAGTCAACAATAGCACACAATGACAAAGCAATACAATACAATAAAAACAAGTCAACAAAGATTTAAGATGTCAGGTATTCATTGACGGAATAAAACGGATTGTTAGTTGAAAACCTCTTCAGTTCAGTCTTAAAGCTTATCACATTGTTCTTCCTTTAAGTATTTGGGCAGCTTGTTATATAATTTAGCGCCTGAGATATCAGGTCGCATACAAGATAGGTTTAAGTGATGCTCTCCAATTTTAAAATTGTCTCTGTTCCTAGTAAAATGGTCATGGCAATCACCGTTTGTCGTTGTTAGCTTGTCATTATTTAAAACATATAAAATTGCATTGTAAATGTACAGGCAGGGTAAAGTTAAAATTTCTAGGTCTTTAAATAACTCCCTGCAGTGGGCATAACTGCTAGCATGGGACATATACCGTACAGCCCTTTTTTGTAGTCTAAAAAGTCTAAGGCTTATATTCAGGACAATATGGTAATTGATTGTAAAACAAGGGAGGGTTTAAATTTTTAGTAGACATTGAAGTCGATCAAAAAACAGGGGAAAAATATAATTGTAAAAATTTGAGATTGTGTTACTTTAAGGCCCTACCAAGTTAATCAGTAAAAACAAATTTTGTAGGGCCTCTATAGGAGGCAGGTTTATAATTATTATACATACTACTACCAGATGTAGTCGTCTTTTGTTGCCATCATATTCATACGGCCTAAGGTGACCGTATTTATAAACAAACAATCCCACGATAAATATACCGACCATAAACCGATCACATTTTATTCGTGTTTCCTGTCAATGATGTTCCAAGAAGAGGTAGCCTATAATACAGTACTATCAAAAGTTCTGGTACCTACTTATTATTTCAACCTCTCTTCACCCACAGAGATAGGTCATGCATATTGTGCAAGACACTGATTCGGGAGGTCATAGTCCAAATCCCGCCACCGGCAATCCTGACTGAAAGTTTTTACGAGTTTTTCTACAGTTGATAACATGAATACAAATTCCAATCCCTTCACAATTATGTAACATCTATTCTAAGTCACCTCAAGAGGGTTGCACCCAGAAGAGCTGATGGGAACTCTACAGTGGGTATCCTTTTGGGAAACCAAACTCACTTCCATGTTCCATGTGCCTAAACAATAATTATGGGTGAAAGACCCATTCTATAGTCAATTCTAGGGGTGTGCGAATATTCGAAATTTTCGAAGTATTCGAAAATAATTTACTATTCGTATTCGATTCGAAACTCGAATAGTAACTATTCGAATTTCCGAAGTATTCGAATTCCCGAAGTATTCGATTTGAAATTCCCGCTAGTATGCAGGAAACTACATTACCGATCGACGCACCCTATCGTCAACTCCGCGCAACGTGTTTCAGCGGTCGTACCAACCAAACCAAGCTGTACCAACTTCGACAAACAACAGCATCTGATGTCACCGTTGTCACGACATTGTTGAACGTAAGAAATTACTCCGAAAACGTGATGCAAACCTCATCTTTCTTGCGAAAAAGTTCTAAACATGGTCTTTTCTCGGGTAAATGCTCATGTAAATACCCGCATAGGGCTCTCGTGCTTACAGATTACGAAGAAAAGCGGGCCTTGAGCCCGAAACGGACATAGGCCTAGGCCCCTAGCCCTACCCGCTTCAAAGTCTAGGCCCTAGCCCTAGCCTACGG